>OMKK01028255.1:10231-23893 GCA_900302305.1 Polymixia japonica
CGTCAGTTGCTGTGCGCGCACACACACACACACACCACACACACACACACGCACACACACACACACACACACACAGCACGGATGGAACCAAACAACAATAAGGTATTTCGCTGTAGCTCACCTCATAGCCTAGAACTCTTCGTTTGCTAGTATTCCAGGGTAGAGCTTTCCATGAGACTTCAGTCTCGGCTGCAGACAGGCTCTTGGCACGAATCCTGGTAGGCGCCCGGCCAGGCTCTGGAGGTACATTAAAAGAATCTAAATGACTTTAAAAGTAATACTGGGCTTTGATGACCCCTCAAAGCGGGACCATCAAAACAGTTCCTTTTTAATCTAAACAACAAAGGGAGGGCGGAGCGGGGGGACGCGTCTGCAAATATCGATAGAAGATACACAGGCAGCAAGATTATAATCATTACTGCAATACCTTTCAAACTACTTATGTACTATATGCACAGATATGTACTTCACAGCATCTTGGCACTAAACCCACCTTCCTCTGCTGAGTAAATGGTAGTAATGGGTCCAAACGGGCCCTCCCCCTCATTGTTGTAAACCCCGACCTTCACATGGAAAGGTGAGAAGGGCTGGATGCTCTCGTTTTTGAAGACGTATTTGGAAGCCTCGGCAGAAGGGACGGCAGCCTGCATCCATCCTGTGGCACCATGCGGTCGGAAAGCCACAACGTAGCCGAAGCCCGGCCCGTTCTGCAGCTCCTCTGGAACAGGCTGCAGGGGAAACATGTATACGTGTAGCGTGCACACACACACGCGCGCACACGCACGCACGCACACACACACACGCACAATTAATAGACACACCCATTCATTAAGACCAATTGCAGACTATATATCATATATTTATAGCTGCGAACATCTCTCTATAAACAAACCATCTTCAGTTCTCCCTCACAACCTCTGAAAGATACATGATAATTTGATTTCCCTTAAACCTTGGGCTTTGAACTTGGTTCCTATTTACAGCAAATATCAAAGTTGAAAAGGCCAAGATACATTCTCCTCTTTTTGTAAGTGCCAATTAAAACCATTAAAACACTTAATCACTGCTGCTACATCAAGTGGAAAAAGTGCCCGAGGTATCTTCAGAGTCAGGGCAAAATGAGCACTTTGTTAAGCAGAAGTTAGACTTTAATTGAACTCTTGCATATTGAAACATCAACATTCATTCAGCGAAATCGTCAACAGCAGGGGTTGATGATTTCAAGCAACCAGAATAATTATACGCTTTTGGAGCGGGCTTGATAAACAGTGGCTTTGTAGAGAGAGAGAGAGAGAGAGAGAGAGAGAAAGAAAGAAAGAAAGACAGAAAGAAAGAAAGAAAGAAAGAAAGAAAGAAAAAGAAAGAAAGAAAGGAAAACGTAATCGTTGAAAAAAGTTGCTTGGGATTTTGGAGGAACCATTCTGCTTAATTATCTTATTGAAACCTCAAAGGCATTTGTCTCTCCCCCAGGGTGACAGCAGCAGTTATTGCCTCTCTGTTCTTAAAAATGAAACGCCATACATTAAGCCGTTCGGCTGTTATTAATGAAACGAGGGCCCGGTCCCA
This sequence comes from Polymixia japonica, assembly GCA_900302305.1. NCBI lineage: Eukaryota > Metazoa > Chordata > Actinopteri > Polymixiiformes > Polymixiidae > Polymixia > Polymixia japonica. Next base: position 11,798 of record OMKK01028255.1, read on the forward strand.
CCGAGAATAATGACGTCTGGCTCTGCGGCGCTGTAGCGCGGTGCTTACCTCCCATGTGATGACTAATTCAGAGCGACTGCCACCACCTCCGCTCACATTGGCTGGCGTGACCTTCGGCGCTGGAGGAGGAAGACCGGGACAGCTTAGCCACGTTGATCTCACACAGCCTCTCAATCACTATTGATAGTACAACGACTCTCCATATTGAAAAGACTCCTGCATGCATTTCTTTTTTTTTTTCGTACATCATTATTACACCATTACCAAACGTGACTTGAATTAAGTCCCGTCAAATCGAGGAAATGATTTGCATTGAAAAAACATCAGGCGTACACTTTTGAAAGGGACACAGGGAAAGTTCTCTCTGTCTGTGCGGTACGTACAGGTCTCCTTTGTCCTTGCTTGTTTGGACGGCTTGCTGGGCTCTCCCGTGCCGATGGTGTTGCTCGCCAGGACTCTGAACTCATACTCCACCCAGGGGCTCAGGTCTATTACTGTAGCTGTCAGCTGATGGCCCCCCACCACTTCAGGAACTAGCATAAAACACACCATGCCCCCCTTTCAGTATGAAGCCACTCTGCACATGTTTTCCTGTGTGTCAACTAAGCGTCAACAGCAGAGCGTCCTCCAGGCTGACAGGCCCGGTGAGCCTCCACCACAGGTGCACAGGACAGGAGCAATCACTCACAGGGACACACAAAGTACACACAAACTACAAAGACAAAACAGACACACGTTAAAGAATATGTCCGCATTTTGTAAAAAAAAATTAAAAACAAAAATAAATATTTTAGATCGCGTGCTTTAGGTCTTTTAAAGGCATACTAGTACATGCTAAGGAAGACTGTTCCTAATCTTCTGGGGACACAGCAGAGTAGAAATAGTAGAAATGATTTATATTTATATATTCATTCTTCTAATTCTAATATTATACTATTATTGTATAACTCTTCTAAATCTATTCTTTTGCGGGAGGAGCTCTGTATACCTTCTTGGTCATTTGGTGTGTGTACACAAATGTGTAGCATCAAGGATAAGATACTGACAGTCAGTGAACCTACCTTAGATAAAAGGATCCCTAATTCACAAAATGTCAATGGAACAAGGAACACAGTATTGGATAACGCACCGTATACCAACCATGCGTGAAGTAACAGTGATCCATTAAGGAAGACGTCCAGAAAAATTACACTCACTATCCACCCGTACTATCACTTAACTACACTATCAAATTACGGCCTTGGCAACAAGGTCCATCATCGGGACCAGATCCATGTTTCAAAATTCCCCGGAGTCGGATAAAACCGCGGTCAATGGTCACGCTACAATTGCGTGCCATTTGGCGATGGGGTAAAAATTACAACTCCAATATTCTCACAGGCGAGGAGAATGAAGAGCCGACCGCTGCGTGCGATTGGAGGAGGCCACGGCTGGTTGGAGAGAGCTTACCTGTGGTGACAGCCTGCCACCCCAGGGAAAACGGTGTCCTGGCCTGCATGGTGTATGCCATAATTGGACTGTGATTATCCGGACCAGGCCTCCAGGACAGAGAAGCTGTGGTATCTGAGATTTCTTCTACATGGATGCTGGTGGGAGGCCCTGGAGGACCTGATAGATGGCATAGCCATGCAGGAAGAGAGAACGTCAAAATAAAAGAGAGAGAGAGAGAGAGAGAGAGAGAGAGAGGAAGACAGAGGAAGAGAGAGGCAGACAAGCAGAGAGTTAAAGTCGTGTCCTTAGCAACTACAGCTATGTAGCGAAGTCAGTTTGGCGTGAAACCTCAGGGAGCTACTCAGTCTAATTAGACAGTGGTGTTTCTTGTAATCTCAAAGAGAGGAACATCTCTATCTGCCTCTTTTGATCCCTTCATATCTTCATCAGCAAGGCAGGACCGCTCACACTCAAACTCAACAGCTTTTACAGCAAACTCATTTTTTTTTCCGTATTCGTTAGTAGTCAAAGCCAAGATAAAGGAGGTATAGATTGTTACCTCTGACGACCAAGTCCGCAGCGATGGAGATGCTGTCCACCTTAGTTTGGACAGCACACGTGTACTTCCCTGCATGTCGCAGCTGGATGTTTCGAATCATAATGTCCCCAGCTGAATGCTGCTGTTATTCAACACATGCACACACGCACACACACACACACACGCACACACACGCACACACACACACACATATGCACAGACACACAGAAGCGTACACATAATTATATGAGCAACATGGTAAGTATCAAGCTATTGCAATTCAGGAACAATACTGATTTACCACATGGGACAAAAGCAACCAAACAGGAAGAACGCTCTCACGTACAATTATCCTTAACTATAAATCCATCACTCCCAAAAGCCATTCTTTTCATATTCTAATCAGAAGAAAGAAATACCTGGGTCTGAGGCAGCCAGTACACTTTCACTTAATCACAATAATTATATTAATGTATTCATAAAGGTACCCTGACTTTAGTCATGGTAGTGTAAAGTGGTTTCATTATTTCAGGGATGAAGAGTAGGCTAATAAGTAGTTCAATAGCTTGTCCTTTCAGAGGTTCTTTTATTCTTATACTTAAATTCAGTTTCAACTTCTACATTATCATTTAATCAGTGTGGCGTAAGAAGAAGTCAGATATGTAATAAATGTGACATGGCAAAAGCTGTGGCACAATGGCACGGAGATTTCTATGGAGCGGTTGATAGCTGAATGGATGAATGTAACTACATGTACAGCAATTTATTAGGGACAGGTGAGTCTAAATGACACAAAAATTACACAAAAATGATGGATAGTTTAGTTTAGATTTTTCTTGCCATCTATTAGGAAGCTTGGATTATGAGAGGTCAGCTCTGAGCGTAGTAGTGTGGTCTGGCTGGGTGAGACCAGTTGCAGGGTGTACATGTACATTTCCTTTAAAATAAACCGTAGACAGCAATTTTCTGGCCATAAATAATATATATGATACAAACAGCCCCCGCTGCACTGCGGCTGAATCTATTACGACCTCGCAAAAAAAGAAAAGTACACTATTGATGTACCAATGCATCTTCAGCACCTCCTGACCTTTATTCAATGGGATCTCTGAAGTGGTTGAAAAATCAATGTCTTCTTGAGCATATTTTCATGAAAGCACGGTACCACCAATGAAATCTCCAAGTCCCGTGCTTCTGACAACCGTCACGTATAAACTAACAGTGTCATTCCTCAAGACGTAACAGCTTGTTTTATAAACGAGAGGCCTGCTAGCCCTCGGAGCTCTCAGACGGGGATCATGGACTTACACCTCCCACTTTCTCGAAGTATCCGCCGTGGGAACCAAAGTGGATGAGCTGCTCGTTGAAGAACCAGGTAAACTTGAGCTCCAGAGACGGGTCGTGGGTCACCTGACACGGCAGCACGACGCTCTCCCCGACGGTGACGTCCAGGGTGGACGGCGGCGTGGTGATGACGGTCGGCTCTGGAACACAGCACACATTCACGTCAACGCGCACCGCACGAAAACCCCCACGTTCACGTTCCCTTCCCCAGCGTTAAAATTCTGTACACAAAATGGCTTTGTAAAAGCCGAGCCCTTCCATCATCCTTATGGATATGTCAGACAGAGTTAATAGAAGGATATACGGGACTGAGCACGCTCCTAAGGCGGAAAGATACAGTAACTGGTATTGGTTTAAGCCTGAGCGTGTCTCTACGGGGACTGAGAGATACGTCTCTCCTGCATCCACACAAGCCGCCATGTGTCACCGTCAGCTCATTCCTCAGCCCGGAACTCCCCAATCAACCCAACATTCCCACAACGTACGGCTGAATAAAAACACCCAGTAAACACTGCTGTGCCCGTCTCCCAGCAGTCCCCCCCCCGCCCTCTTCCCAAGCCCTCTCGGCGCGCTGCGTTACCATAGCGTCGCAGGGGGGAAAGCGGGAACGCCCCTCGTCTCTACTTGTGCGCGAGCGGCGGCAGGGGAAGGTGGAGGGACACCAGACAGGTGGGAAGAGAGGAGCACGGGGATGCTTTGTTCTCACAGTGTACGACGCTAGTCTCCCTCTTGGGGGTGCTGTGATTACTTGGTTGAAATTGTCACTCTGAGCACACAGACTAAATTAACCATGGCAAATGATCCCCGGACAGGCATAGATTCATGTAGAAAGTGCCGGCAGTGCAGTCTTCATCCAGAGTGAATTCGATACCTTTATTGTATCTACCCTCCCTACATCACCATGCACTCCCGATGTGATTCATCTAGCTGCTTTCTGATATCACGGCAGAGTGCTATCAGCTGCTAGGTTTGTTAGACACACAATAAAAGGATGTCTAAAAGCTCCAATCCTCTATTGTTGAGACTAAATAGTGAACTATGCTAGCAAGGTAAAAATATCATAATAGAACACAGTAGGTATTCAAGGGTCCATCTGTAGCTCTGTTTCTGGGGCTATTCAAGGACAGAACACAAAGAGAGAGAGAGAGAGAGAGACAGAGAGAGAGAGAGAGAGAGAGAGAGACAGAGAGAGAGAGAGAGAGACACAGACTACGCCTTCTCTAGCATCAGTACCGTAGGGAAAAGGAAAAGCATGGCTCTCAATGTTTCCTTTCCTCAAAGTAACATTGTAAGAAATATATATTTTATTATTATTATTATTATTATTCATATATATATATTTCTATTCATATATATTTTAAAGTATGAAGTCTATTCTGCATTTGTTTGCTTCCATATTGAGACAGTAGTGAAACACAAGAAGAGCAAGACACAGAAGAAGGTTCTGGAAGGATTTACAGGGAAACACTCTGCATGCGGAGACAGGAATAGTTATGGACGTATTGTAAACGTTTATTGGCTGTCTTGTCACTCTGCAGGGTGCGCTGCTATTTCCCTGTGAACTCCTCTTCATATTGCATGTGTTGCCTGGTCTGTTATTGCCCCATGGGAGTCATTGTGACAATGGCAGTAGGAATATGTTCCCTTATTACCCTCCTCTGTCATCATTTGTGACAGATTATATGGACAACCAAGGTTGGTTACACAACCCCACACTGGGCTCTTGAGCATAATTTGATTGATATCAATCCTGTATAATGCCTTGTTACCTACTGCCATTACAAGCAAGAGGATAGTAGACTTTCTCACTTACCAGGGTCAATCAGAGACAAGATAGAGGACGTACCCACAGACTCTGTGGCCCTTCAGGGCCCCGCAGCGAGGTTGGGTCAGCCTTCTCAAGTGGGGGAGACTTGGGATTGTGTAGCAATAACATTAAAGTGGGAGAACAGAAACCAGAGCGAGGTAACAGTTTACGAGTAACTTCAGTCTCCTCTCTGTGACGCGCTGACGCACCTCACTACGATAGTTTCACTGCCATTCCTGCAAACAGCAGCCGTCATGAATGATGCTCCCACAAACCCACAGAGGAGAGAGACAGAAGGCCGGCCCCCTGAGGAGAACCTTCACAGCTTTAATGGTCTAAGGTGGGATGTGTAAATGTGTGCTCTCCTCCAGTCTATATGTATTCTATAGGTCTTCACACAAGGGTAGAAACATGAGCTTGAATAATGCATACAGCAGTGTACTAAACACCACGTGGTCCAAGAATTTTTAAAAAGGCAAATAAAGCTCTCACCCTCCAAGTCCTTCAAGCTCAGATCCACATGGCTGGTTCAAGGCAGGTTCAAGAGAACACAATCGCCTCTCACTGCTAGGTCAGACCTTTAACTGTCAGTGTAGAAGGTCTGCCAGTAGAGGTCAGGGCAAGGTTCAAAGGTCAATTGCTGTAAGATCTTATGCAGTTCATGATGTAGTGCTGAAACGCCTATTCATGTATCAATGCAATCTGTCAGGAAACATTGTAAACTACAGAAATCATTCCAGCCCGCCTGCTCCTTGTTTTTTTACATCAACAAAAAGAAGAAAAGAAAAGAAAAGAAAAGAAACCTTCTTTTATCAACACAAACTCCTCCAATAACGAGGGTTATTGTCCCAGGAACAAAAACAAGATTTCTCAAGGACAAACATCAATAGTGGATAAAACCTTGTGAACAGACACTTCAGCTAGTTGCTCTGAATACTGTTACACCTGCTGCAACCTGCTGTTGATTATTGAAGCGGTTGTCTACTATTTTTCTATATTGGTGTCAGAAACCACAATCATATTTATAGTGAAAATACATTGTCTATTCTTTATTGCCTTAAGGATTACATTTATAAACTCATTAGACCAGACTTTTTTCTTCATTTGGATATTAGCAACCAGCAAATGAGAGAGAAAACAAAAGGTTACTCATTTCTGACAATGCATAAAAAATGGCAAACTAACACACCCGTCATATTATACTTAGTGCAACCTTTTGGTTTAAAGACAGAAGTGAGTGCGTTTGAGTTTAAACTCCCTCAGGCTGCACATGCTCTAGGTGTTCGTTGGATTGTTGTCATGTGGAAAGATTAAATTATTCTTTCCCAAAATATCTTGGTATTTGGAGCTGCTAGTTGTTCCCTCTATCCTGACCCTCTCCCTTCTAAACAGAAACACTAAACCCGTAGTGTTGCTGGTAGTAGTACTTTGTTCTCTGGGCGATAGGCTGTGTGTACTCTGTGCCAAACATTTCATCTGGAATTAAATTCTACCTTGGTTTCATCAGACCATAACACATTTTCCCAGTGGTTTTGGGAGATTGACTGTCTTCTTGCATAATTAAGATGGGACTGGATGTTCTTTTTCTGGAGAAGGTAGCCTGTGCTTGCCAGCCTATACCCAGCCTACAACACAACACGGTTGTTATAGACACGCGGTGGCCAGACTTGTGTGCGTCCTGGAGGGACGGCCGGGTCTAGGCGAGGTCCTGGTAGTGCCATACTTTGTCCACTTTTAACTACGATCTTTTGTGTGTGCCAGGGAACATTTTAAGTCTTTAATCTCTTAATCTAAACCTTTCATCTCAAAAATCTTTGTTCGCACCTTGTTGCCCTTGCTTATCTGCACACTGTCATACACCAGACTACAAAGACGCCTTCACTGAAATCCTGGTTTTAATTGATCTGATTAGAATCAATTCAATCGATTGTAGGTGAAGGCATATTAGCTTTGTGCAGACTTTGGGATGTGATTAGTTAAACGCATGCCGTGAAGTCGTCCCTCTGGTGTTTATGAGACACAATGCAACCAGAATACACAAACATTCAGCAACATTGAAACTTGTCTCTAGTACGGAGTCCTGCAGTGGCTCTTTATACATTGTGCGCACATAATGACTTTTAATGTGAATGACTCAGTACTTCATTACCACAAAGTATATATTTTCATGAGTACGGAGCCCTGCATTACTTTGTGGCAACAAAGTATTGATTAATTCCCATGAAATGTCTTCACGTGTGCACATTGTATAAATGCTCTGCACTGTAGCATGAGTCTGTAATAATAAACACACAAGGCCAGTCTGTCACGGACAGACATTTTTATAAATACAATAACTTTTAGAAATACTATTTTATTCTAGTAACACAGTATAGAAATGTTACACATTGTAACTGTACATATTTGTACAAACTACAAATTAAAAGGGGTGTGTAAACTTACACAACCAAGGTATTTTAGTTTTCTATTTTTAATGCATTGTCGGAAATTAGATCCCTTTTGTTTTTACCCTGATGTTGTCAGTTATTACATCTAAATAAAGGTAAAAAACAGTTTAATGAGATTTCATTTCAGGACTCTAGGAAGTGAAAACTAGAACATGTGAACGTGTGTGTAGACTTTAAAGATCCACTGTATTCCCACATAGATGCTGCCTCCATTGTGACTTTAATACAGATGGATGGCTTTTGTTAGAAAAATATCTCTCAGAAGTTGGTATAAAATTGAAATGCTTTTTTGAGGTCAGTTTCTTTCAACCAGTCTGGTAAAAGAGCAGCGAATAAATGGTTCAGACAATTTATCTTCTGTCCTGCCCCTAAAAAACCCCACCGGGGGACGTGACAGAGGCGCGACCAGTGCAACCTTGCTGGATTGAGTTTTAGACTTGTGTGATAACCTGCTGAGCCCAGTAATTCTTTCTTTAAAGAATGTTTATCACAACAAAGAACAACAAATGCCCTTAAATACAGTTGGGAATGTGACACAACAGCCACTTGAACAAGCCGTTCCAGCCAGCCTTCGCACTTTTTGCATTATTTGTTAGACGGACGGATGAACTTCCAGCCAGTTTTCAGATAGAAGTGAACTGAGTATGAACTGGGTTCATTGACCATCTGTAATGATAGGAGGCAGCTATAATTGCAACAGCTCATCTCAGGTGTAATCAAAATTCTGAGAGCACATCTATAATTAAGTGCAATTAATCTGCTAATATCCCCCCAGTGTTGTAATAATAGGGATATTAACAGTATTAAGAGTTTATCTGTTGTGACTGATCCTCCCCTGTTTGCTAGGTGGCTCATTCACAACATGAGGCAATGAATGCATTTTGACAGGTATTTTTCAGTATTCATATCACCAAAGTCAATTTGAATAAACTACTGTCACCTCCCATAAGGGCTGCTCCCACAACGCGAATTCCCCCACTAAACAGGTTTGCAATCCTCAAGGAAATAGTGCATGTAAATTGCCCCATCCCATTTCCCAAACAATATTGATCGTGACAGAGAGGCACGAGATCATATACAGGAACATTTGTACATCAGTTGGAGAAAACGGCTTTCACATGATGATGGAAAGGAAACTAGTGAGGGAGAATGTCAAATAAAACCCATATTCCCTTCCACGGGGACAGGAAGTGGATAACGGCACAGCCTGCTTACACAGAGAAGACAGATGTGACTGTATTTCCTTCTTCTTTGATTGTAGAGTCACATATAGGCCATGACGCTGAACCTCCAGTGAGATCCCCTTACGAAAAAGTCACATGTGAAACGACATGTGGGAAACAGCATGTGAGTGTTATCACATGTGGTATTTGGACACATGTGTTTTAGTTTTTCACATGTGAATATTCCCACGTGTGATTCAACATTGTCCACATGTGAATGTGTTTTACATGTTGGTTTTTCACATGTGATTCAATGAATGTGTGGAAAACTGTGAATATTTTCACATGTGAATAGGGACAATCACATGTGGAAATGTCAAATTCACATGTGGCTTTGACACACATATTATATTTTGAGTATTATTTGAGTAAAGCCAAGTGCAGGTTTCACATGTGAAATGGAAGATTTCACATGTGAGGTTTTGGTAAAGGGAGTCTCAGGTTTTACCAGACTCCCCCGAGGACACGGAGCTGCTGGAGGTTCTCAAGCCTTTTCATTTCACAGCGAGTGATAAACGGCTAACGGAGACTGGCAGAGTGTGACCGAACCCGTCTTCTCCTTACGTGTCGCAGCAGAGCGGCAGGCTCAACATTTCACAGCAATTAACAGTATAACAACACAAACACACTGACATCTTTACATTTCATCATTTCAATTAGACGGAGATCATTTTCTTCAAATGGTTCTTAGAGAATGAACGGACCATGAATGGGCATCAAAGTGAGATATCAGCATAAATTGGCAGCAAGGTGCACTTTAAGCTCTCCACATCCTTGACTGCTGCTGACTTTCAAGCATTTATAATATATGAAATCTTCTTTTATTATTTAACAGAAAAAGGAAACTTGCCTTGATGGTGATTTACAGAAGATATTAAAAAGTTTCGCTCCTTTTTACTGGTAGAATACAGTATAACAGATACGTGGCATTCCCCTTCTCATTACTCACAGAATAAAGATCGACATCAATCAATGCTTTTCAACGTACTCAGTCAAATGCTTATCCATGTGGTGTCACAAAAATCAATTAATCAAGGTTTCTATAGCAACTACTAGGACTACGAGTTCAAAGGCTGACTTGTAGAGGGACGGAAATGTAATAGACTGAACCGTTGAACAAAAACGACAGACTACTGCAGAACAGAAGCTTTGTCTTCCAGGTTCTATGAGGTGCATTAACCCACATTAAACTTTTCAAAGCCGAGAAAAAAACATAGCATGTCTTATTACTGTCAACGGAACCTGGAGGATCCTGGAACCACCTAATCAGTTGCAACATTTGACTTAGCCAGCTCTTTCCCCGATGCCCAGCGGCTCCGCTCAGCATCAGCATAGACAAACTATTAATGCGTGCAGCGTGTTCACAGGGGTTAGGTGGATGACTGGAATCTTATTTTCTCTACTCGACTGAGGTGGGTGGATAATGATAGATTGTGAGGGAATTTGTCTTGTGTGATATTGCCCAGAGGGTTTGCCAAATTGTGTAAGAATACAAAATCCTTGCTGCCTGTACTAAAACGACAGCTGTCTGACTTTGTCTCAAGGATTTGATACAAAGCTTTTAATAATCTATTGAAATATGCATGTAGATCAATATCAAACCTTTTGAAATACGAGTCGTGGGCCTTTTTTTCTTATTTTCTCTCTAGGGCCAATACAGTGAGGATCAATAATTCCATAAATCTACAAAGGCCAGGCAACAAGGAAGGTCACAGTAGAGAAAAAAAAACAATAACAGTAATGAGCCATGCAACCTCTGTGAAACGGGGGTGACTGTGAGGGTATAGTTCACTGAATATGTCAGCAAATCCCCCAGGCATGAGAGGAGGTGGGAAAACTCTAGGACAGAAAAAACAGCATGGAACAATGCCACCGAACGCACCGTACCTTATACCCAACTCACATTAATTTTTAATTAAGTATAATAAGTCACAGCAACAGAGGAGAAATGCAATCGCCGGTCCCATGCCTGCCGATGATCTAACAGCTCTGACAGCGCTGTACTGTACGGTCTGGAACGTTCTAGACACCTCTCTAAATAAGCAGGACGTCTGAGGCGTCTCTGTCTCTCTAGTAAAGACAGCACAGCGAAAAATAAATCTCTCCTATTCGCGATTTATCAAAAGGGAGAGAGGGTGAGGTGGTTAAAGGAACGGGTGCTCTTTTCTCTGTTGTTAAACGTGTATTCATCGAGTTCGGGTTAGTTTTCAAGGACTTGGATGAGGACTCTGCATACCGTCGGAGTAAAAAGCACACGGTCGGACGTCGATGTGAACTAGCGTACAGGCCAGAACACAACAGAGACATAACGATATAACGTGAACAGGAAAGTGGACTTACCTTTAACTGTGACACTTCCTGAACTGCTCGCCACACCGAACTGGTTTCTTGCTACACAGGTGTAGAGCCCCGCGTCTGACTTCGTTGCGTTCCAAATCCGTAGGTTTCCGTTGTCCAGAATGGAAATCCTGAGGTTAGAAGAGCACAAACACTGTATCACCAATCATATAAATTACTAGCGTGACACCTATAAAAGATACTGCAACACGTAGCAATAGTACGCGGCACACAGTCCCGCACAGCGCTGTCACCATGATAAGTGATTAAAACAGGGCTTAGAACATTTCTCAGTATTTCTAATTAAGTTTTGCTTCTTTGCAGATGACAAAGATGAGACATGGATTTTTTTCAAGGGCTGATTAATTCTGCAAGCGATGTCTAGATATCTAGGAGAACAGTGGCTTTATGCCCTTTACACAATGGCCACTAGTGCTTCAAAAAGGTCAAAAGGCCTTAACAAAACCTGACATTTTCTAAATAACAAGCAAAAATGGAAATTGTGCCCTTGAAAGCAAGGTACTGAGGGAAATCAAGGGTGGACCGACTCATCAAAGCATGCTGAATTTTAATTATCTGAAATGCTCTGCTGAATCTGCAAACTGTAAATATGAAAAGGCCTCAGCCTGATTGTGAAGCAGGGAAAATGATGTGTGGCCAATAAATGGCTCTTTCACCTCTGAGCTGTACTCTGTCAACGTCAAAGCAAAGCAAAGCAAACAGTTTCATCCTCTACAATGTTCAATGGCAGCGAATATTTTACATATTGGAGGGAAAGAGCAGAACTATTCATTCTGTCGTCACGGTTCTTTATACTTTTGTCTTGCGGACCTGCAGAGTTCTGACACACTCTGGATGTGACTCCTCGCACACACACACACACGCACACATGCACGAGGCTCAAGCAACTTTGGCAGCTGCTAAAGGCCTTTAACTACGTCTACTGTAGGTCTAACTCACCATTGGGCT
>OMKK01028259.1:7666-18558 GCA_900302305.1 Polymixia japonica
CCGCCTTCACACACACACACGTATTTACATGAAACATAAACATAAAAATATAGACACACAAACACGCACCAACCAACAGTCAGCTAAGCTATCCCATGGTCGTGGTGTTCCTCTCTCTCACACAAATCCTCGTACACATGGAGAAACACATCACCCTCCCACAGCAGGGAGGAGACAGCGGGCCTGAGTCCAGGGAATACTGCGACAATGATTTCACATCAAACTGTCAATCAAATTAATTAGTCGAACAACTGTTTCCAGGGATCATAAAGCGGATCAGACTAATGTGAGGAGTTCTGTAATGGCTGACTTTGATATGTCTGGTGCGTTAATAAATGTCTGTGACCTTAACAGCGAGGAAGATAGTTTTATGACTCATAGATTAATGGGGAAAAAACCCTAGGCTCCATACTTCCTGAGATCTCTGCTTTTATTTGTGTTTGTTTGCTTTTAACTCGAACTCTCCCTGCGTCTGTCAAAGAATAAATACTGCAATAGTCATTTGGGAGGGTGTTAGGAGAAACTGAGGAAACATCACGTTTGATCCTTGTGACTAACATTGTGTCCTTTAAGATGTAAATTTTCCTATTGTGTTTGATATAGCCTATGTTGTTTAAGTATGGTAAGTATACATTGATTGAAATGCAGGAGTAATTTTTCTATTTTAAAAAGTTTAAAAAGTGATGATTGTCTTTTTGTTGATGTTTTTAAGACAAAGGCTGCAAGTTTGTATGTTTATGCTATCCGAAATAACTTTTATTGACGATTTATGGTTTTAACATAAAAAATGTATAACATATAATAAACTAAACTACAGTAATGTGATGTGTGTGTGTGTGTGTGTGTGTGTGTGTGTGTGTGCGCGCGCACGTGCGTGCACATATAGATTGTGTGTGTGTGTGACATGACAATACACTTGTGATAGACTCTACTAAGTCTTATCGTTAAAAATCCCCCTCTTTCCTTGTGCTCCTCCACAGATGCAAAACAGAACAACACTAAAGCTTGAGCGCAAGATAATCTTCTCTCCACGAGAAAACAAATAATATTCACTATCAAAACCACAAAATCATGTTTATTATTCAAAACCACAGGATGCAGTGAAACTTGGGGAGACATTCTTGCATTCCAGGATGTCATCCTGTTCGGAGAAACAGCATTCCATGACAGTCAGCAGTCCCAAGTGAACACTTTCTCTGCAAGTGATGATGGGACAATCTGGTGTCTGATCACATGCTGGTACCACATGTTGGTGCTCTCTAGTGAAGCTAAGTGGAATAAAAATGGATATAAAGAAGAAAACAAGCTATCAGGGCACACAATCATCCCCTGCTCATAAATCTCCATCCAAACTGCTTATTTTTAGATCACTGGTAAACCAAACTGTTACACTTGTATGGTTTTAGCCATGAGGAATTTACATACTTGGCTGTCTACACAGTCAACAAAGTGAAAAAAATAGATGGTAAAAATAACTTTGTAATGCTTAGAGGCATTAAGAGAAACTGTTTAACTTTGCTTAACTTCACTTAGTCCTGCAAGTCCCAAGACGGCCGATATGTGTATCTAGACCGGGTGAGCACTCTTTCTGCAAGGCATGATGGGATAATCTAGCGCCCGACTGCATTATGTTCCTCATGCTAGTTTTTTAATGTGACAATGTTTGATAGACTGTATGCAGTGATGTAGTGGTTAAAAGAAAAAGCTGGGTTTACCCTCCACAGAACCCCTGTTATGTATGGGTTTATGCTTTTCATTTTTGCATTCTTCAAATTGTGCCAAGATAATTGCCTCATGTAAGACAAATAAAACTCTATTGAAATAGGCTGAAATGAGTCCTGTATCTGTGGAAAAAAGATAAAAGGGTAAAGCGGTAATAGAAGTGTACCTCAATCTTCAGTTCAAGTCAAACAATATAACAACAGCAGTAGATTATATTATTATATACCGTCAGTATACACCACAGCAGACATTCATTTTCACTCAGAAACAGGATGATACAGTTTCAAGTAATCTACAGCTGTCAGCACTCTCTCTCTTTCAGATACTGTATGTACATGTGCTCTCATTAGTCTGGAGAACACAGTAGGACATAAGAACACAGTAGGACATAAGAACACAGTAGGACATAAGAACACAGTAGGATGTAAGAACACAGTAGGATGTAAGAACACAGTAGGACATAAGAACACAGTAGGATGTAAGAACACAGTAGGACATAAGAACACAGTAGGACATAAGAACACAGTAGGACGTAAGAACACAGTAGGACGTAAGAACACAGTAGGACATAAGAACACAGTAGGACGTAAGAACACAGTAGGATGTAAGAACACAGTAGGACGTAAGAACACAGTAGGATATAAGAACACAGTAGGATGTAAGAACACAGTAGGATGTAAACACAGTAGGACATAAGAACACAGTAGGATGTAAGAATACAGTAGGACGGACATTTTCACAAATATAAAGAGGTACACTGTTAGACATACACAAACAGACAGACACACATACACACACACACTAGGGCTGAACAATACGGGAAAAATATCATATTGTGATTATTTAAGCAGATACTGCGATTGCGATATAACTTGCACTATCATGCTTAAGGTGTAGTCTTAAGTTTAGAATCAACATTTCCTTTCATATAAATCTCTTTCAGTATATGGTGGGAATACGTTCTCAATCTCACATTCTTTGTGTATTTTAAAAATTATTTCAATATGCCCATATTGCAGTCTATATTGTGTCTTGCAGTCTATATTGTATCTATAATATTGTAATCATATTGTGATATCAAGATGAATTCGATATACTGTTCGGGTCCAACACACACACATACACATGCATTCTGCATCTCCCATTTGAGGGAGCAGGGATGTACAGTATATAAAGTATGTGTAGAATGCAGTCTCAGATGTGTCCTAGTGTACAGCTGGCTAATGGTTACCCTGGGAGATCCCCGTCCTCACACAGACCTGAGGCCAGCAGCCCTGCCAGCACTTCCGACAGGCCCACTGTTTTAGCTATCATACACACACAGATCACAGATCAGCTCATATAAATACACACATGCACACATTCAAACGGAAAGGGGTGAGTTCCTATACATTCACGCGTGGACATGTACACACACAGCTGGGATCTTCATCAGGACCACTCAATAGATTTATGAGGGAGACTCAGTGGATTTATAAAGGACTACTCAGTGGACCTGACTGAGTGCACTTGGCTGTGCTGACACTGGCTGTGATACTACTACGATACAGCACTTTGGTTGTTGACGCAGGCATATCAGTATTGCACCAGCGTGCATCTAACCACTTATAAAAAGGACAGGGGACGGTTTATCAGGTAAGGATTAAACTATAACTCCATTGGATAATTGTTCTTCCAGTAAAAGTAGGAACAATTCACATAAAATCTTTTAAACTACTCAGAAAAGGACTGTTACTCTGGTCAAACTAGTTCCAACTCCTCATATAAAGCAGCTATTCCATAAAAATACCATTAAAAATGAGTACTGAGTAATTAATATTATGAGTCAATGACCTATTAAGTGAATCCTGTGTCAATTCTTTCAACAGAGTATCACATGACAGGAGAACGTGATGTACGTCATGGGCACCGGAGAGAGGTAGCCTATTTTTTTGTGTAAGGAATAAGGGCAAGATTGTGCCTGTTCACCAAGGCCCCTCTTAGAGGTATGTACATATCAGGGGGGTGACAACAGAGTGACAGGAGACAGACACACCCTCATAACTGTCAGATGACAACCAGGTCACATTGTTAGCAGGGAATGCAGTTTTACATCCTGCAAGAATAGCATGGAGAAGATAAAATAGCTAAATAGCTAACTGCTGAAGAAAGTGTGTTTATGTGTGTGCACGTGTGTGTTTATGTGTGTGTGCATGTGTGCGTGTATGTGTTTATGTATGTGTCCTATCAACAGTTGATTGATAGTTGAATTCTTCTTTTGGTCTCTTCTTGTTTAGTTTAACTCTCAGTCAAACACAAAACAGCAGGTGGAACCGTTCTCTCATATCCCTGTCCCAGGGGACCAGTGGTGCCGTGACACTTAGACCTAAAATAAGTAATGACAAACTGTTGCAGATGCTACCTGGATTTAAAAACAAATCCTTCAGGTTCCGACCCCAATTCATTTGACCAAAAATATACATCTAAAAAGATGGTTACGATTACAAACATAGTTTAACAACATACGAAACAACAGTTGTATAACATCATTCCTATTTTTGCACCATCCATGTCTCAACCCTGTCAAGGTTTTACAATTTTCCACCATTCATCTGCACTTCAAATCAAAGAAGGATCACAGCTTTGACTTGATTTCACTTTCATGGAAAGCGGGGTTCCCAGTCATTCAGCGACTCGGTGCACAGCACAGCGGTAGCATCTAAGGAGGAGATTGTGTCTTCTTTTTTTTTTAATGAATCTTAACCATCTATCTTCTCCCTGACTCTTTTTTACGCTAGAACGCAGACATACAAACGCAGCGTAACTCTTGCTCTCTTCTATTTTATTTCTCTCTTTCACCAAAAATACACACATTCGAACACATACAGAAGTGCGCGGGTGCACACACAGACACGTCCAGGCATTCATTTTTCAATTTCACAAATCGAAGGAGAGTTTCCTCTTGCTGCAAAGACTACAGATGAAGCAACACCTCCCCCCAGGCTCTTCTGAGCTCCTTTGGGTTCCCTTGGTCCCGTTACTACGAGCCTCACAGACACCCAGCCCTACTAAAGCATAACCATTAAAACCAGAGAGATATTTATGGCTCTCCCTGCAAGGCCTCGCTTCTTCAGTGCGACCCACATTTCATTCTGTAATGGTAAACTATTCATTGTCATATCACTACTGATCAGGATGCAAGCCTTGCGAAACCAGCATACCAAACAGGCGCTGTTGTAGCTGAATATATTAGCACATAGCAAACAATGTGTCTGTCATGTTCCTCTGCATCAAGCGCTCACTGTCCCCGCGGTGCACCGAGGTCTTTTTTTTTCTGCATGGCGGCTTCAAACATGCATGTTTTTACAGTGATGTGCGCGTGGCAGAGCCGATTACTATCTGCAAAAGGTCACATAACTCATCAGAGGAATGACAATGGCTTTCGACAGAGGCCGATTTCAATTACATCTCTGTGTTGTACAGTCAGGATCACTTGACGATCGCTGAGGTAGGAGGGAGGGAAGGATGAGGGAGGGAGGAGGTGAGGGAGGAAGGAGGGGAGAATACTGGCTCTGGACCAAATATAAATCCCACTGCCCGTACGCTTCATCTACTGTTCTGGACGTGCTCTGTGTTTTCAAAATGTCAGCTGTGATGTCATCCGGCATTGTAAGGCTCTCCAACTGGGCACCAGATGCCTTCTAAGAGAGGCCACTGGCCCTCAGGCAAGGCACAGCATATCCCCGGTCTCTCGTCTATCTTCAAACACATACACGCACAGGCACATGCACATAGACACAAGGACACACGCACGCAGGCACGCACAGACAGACACACATACACGGAGACAGACACTTTCTGCAGCGCTGGAATGACATGAGACAAAGGCAGAGGTGAGACTAGATAGGAACAGTTCCAACACTGGCACCGTTTTGCAATTCAGCACATACAGAGGACTGATGGGGGGGCAAGAGACTCTGCATTACGGTCTTAGAGGAACACTTTGAAGCCCAACGTGCCATTGCAAGTCTGGTTCACCACATGCATTGGGAAGAGCACCTGCTATATTATTAAGGAACATATGCTGCGCTGACTCTCAGCTGAAACTAATAAGGGAGGCTACAGGAGGATGAGTAAACAACAACTCAAAGGTTTCAAACCAAAACGAAACACCCGCCATTTTAAAAACTGACATCTATTCTTAAAAAGCAACCAATAGCACAAAATTTAAACAAATTTGGTACTTTTAGTGGGTAACTTAAGTCCTTGGTTGACAAAATGATAACACACAGAAACACACAGATTAAATCATCTAGGTTTTAAAGAAATTGAAAACTGAACTTCAGACAATTATTTTTTCCCCCAAAAAATGAATATGTAGTATTGTGGAAGTCTTAATTGCTTATACAAAGATGACCACACTGGTGCTAAATGAAGTATGCTGCTCGAGGACCACAGAAAAACATGCTCCATCACTCCTCTCCCCTGTCTATAAAAAATCCCTGACAGGTGCCCAGATTGAGGGAGTTTTTTAGACAGACCAAGGATTATGGTTTAGAAAAGAGGGAATTTGTTGGGAACCCTTGTTGCAAAGATCATATTTCACTGAACCTTCGCATAGCACACAACATAACATAGAAATATTGCACACAGCAGCTTAAATAACACTATTCAGCAGTGGTGGGTCCCTGGGGCTTTCTCGTTGCAGTGTGGTGCGTCTGGAACGGACCCTGCAACGCCCACACCCAATGCACTGTCAGGTGAAGGCTGTCAATCAAAAGCTAGGGGTGGGCCCAAGACATGGACAGACAAGCTAAATCTTGCACTGATTCAGTACATGGATTATATATGTCAGAACTATACTTTGACCTTCCAGGACGAGAGGTTTAAAAAATACTGTTATATTTGCCAAGATCCCATTCAGCCTCTTTAAACTAATATTTGTGAGCATGAACAACCTGCTACTAGAGGTAGATGATAGAGAACGATTGCTCTAAAGAAAAGCAATTCTGTTTCTGCTGTGTTGACAACAGCTGGCTCGCACGAGAGGTACTAGTGGCACTAGTATAAAACAAGCCCTAACTGGCTGCTATCACATTGTTCACCACATCTGTCTCTAATTGTAATGCAATCGAACCAGCTCCAGAACGTGTTACCAGACAACAATGTTGTTCATCTACACAACTTCTGATTAAACTGTCCACAATCACTGGAGTGACATGCCTGGTCTGTATGTTAGAGCTGATTTTATTGTCATAGTAAAATCAGGAGAGTAAACTGTGAGTGTGCAGCTCTTGATCTTTGTTCAAACGCATACATCTAATTACTGTTTGCAGCCTTACATAAATGACATTTTCTATCATCTGTGTGTATTATATGTTGAGTCAGCTGTGTGGGTTGTTGCAGCTCTGGGCACACCACAGAAATCCATCCTGAGCTGTTACTCAAAGCCAAGACGGGAGGGAGGGAGGCAGGGAGTCTGGCTGTGAGTCATCAACATCACACCTACCTCCAAGCTGTCTGGAGCTCCTCCCTACTGACATGGATAGAGTCTGGGTCCATTTGACTGGCGAGACAGACCCAGAATCTTATAGATGCTATCTGGAACATAACTGACGATCTTAATATATTCTAGATTTACATTGTGTTTCTTCTTGAAGAGTTTGACTTCTTATATAAACCTCAACATACATGTAAAGCTTCTGTTTAGCTGGTATCAAAGTATACATTAACGTAAGAGTGAAAAAATATCTTCAATCCAATAAATCCAGTAAACAAAGACAGTGGTGGGGTGACAATGTTGAGCAGAGGGTGCCGTTCTGCAATTACAGACTGGACCTTTAAAACCACAATGTGGCATATCTGGGTCACCTTCAAGGAAGCGACGCATTCGTGTTCTTAGTTTGATAAAGCTAGCTACCTAGGTCGCGTCATTGTATCATGTCATACAACATTGTATACAACACGTAACTATGTACTATCGTGATACTCACAGATAATTAATTGTTGGTCAGATTAACGATTCCTATCCTATCCTACCCTTACCCTACCATACCCTGCCTCATCCCACCCTATGCTGCCCCTTTAACCTGTAAATTCTGCTTTCTCAGTATAAACAAGTAGGACTGAGTAGATAAGAGAAAAGCAGAATACCAAAACAGAGAAGCTGACTTACCAGCAAACTACCAGCAAACTAGGTCAAAGCTTTGTTATGTATGCCAAAATATCTGCATGTAACCTTCACACATGCATGTCTTTGAATAGATAGCTTACATTAGTTTAAAATAAAAAGTACTGATTTGTGTTTACATGCAGCTAAGAAACTTAAATTGCATATGACACTTAAATGACTTTTCACCACTGCACACGAGACTGGAATGTCTATTTGCATCAACGTCGTCAACAAACAATGGATTAAAGTCTAATTATGAGGCTTTAATCCATTGTCCCATAAATGTCCCATAAATGTCCCCTATCCTAAGTCCCATATGTCCCTGTAAACAGTAGCATTGAAAAGCAAGTAAAACACACATACACACACTCACACACACATTATTCTACATTATTCTATATTCTGCATTATTATATCAACAATGCCTAAATAAGATAAATAACACGACTAAAAAGGTAGACCTCGAAGCTAACTTGAATTATGATGCGACAAATATATCAGTAAAAATACCTCTGTCAAAGTTACCGTAAGTTGACAGAGAGCAGTATGGAGTGTCATTAGACCTCTATGGATACATGATAAACTGCCCGTATCAGCAGCCCAGCAGCTATGCAGAGATCAATGAGCCAGAGATTAATGGTGGGGATTAGAGCACAGAGTTACTCTGCGGTCCAGGATAGGAATGCACGGCATTGTGAGCAGATGTGAGGGTGGCCCATTTTCTGACTCAAAATATTCGTCATTCCTGAAAGACGGGAAGTGGGTGGGTGTGTGTACGGGATCTTTTTTTAAAAAAGAGGGTCATTTTTATGGAATTGTTATACAGTATGACACCTTCACCAGCCGCCAGGGCTTTTACAATGGAATTACCTGTAGAATAGAACCAGAATGTGAGGGTAGTTTCTTGTGTATTATGGGAGACCCTCCCTCAGGAGCAGGGCTGAGTTATAAAGAACTTGGAAACTATTATTTGTGGTTTATTTTATCCTACATAGGTGCCTGATAGATTATACACAAAGCATTAAGTGTTATACAGTTTAGAGAATCAAAGGTAGTACTTGAAAGTCATTTCAGTGTACTTTTCTGACTAACAGTAAGTCTCATGCATATCGGCCTAATCAAGGTAATTTCTAAAACAAGATAATCACACATTTTGCATCAGCCATCTTAACTGTACCAGCCAAATGACCATACAGAAATGTTGATGCCCAAATTGTCCATTTAAGCACTGTGTATTCACTTGATAGACCTAGGTAAAACCTAAACCTTTACTCTTTTGTTTGGTTTATTAGAAGTAGTGCCCATTGCCCCCAAACACACCCTTCAACCCATGGCCTCCTCTGTCCAAATCCAAAGGCATCGTTTTTTGCATGACCCTATGTATAAGTAGGAGGTTGAGGGAGGCAATAATCTCCCCTCTAGTAACATGTCTTCCTCCTTCTCATCATAGTGTGCTGCCAACAGGAGTTGATCTCCCCTTCCATCCAAAAACCAGACTTCAGCTTTGATTCGTCAAAGGCTCTTCTCGTAAATGATGGAGAAACCAAGTCGAGTTCATTTTCAAGGCTCAAAGGGAACCAGAATAGGGGCTAACTGCATCCCTGGTGTGTGACGGCTCATTATAGAGACTTCACGTTGTCAGCATTGACATCTTTATGTTCCACGAGGCAGTTGCATCAAAGAGTCGCTGTGCTAACTGGGGCTTTGTTTTTTCAAGGCTGTTCTCAGGCAAACTGGGGAACTATTTTTGAGAGAGGGCAAGAAGAGGCCATATTCTAAAGTGAGAGGCGTCTTGTCAACACCGGGAGCGCAAACAAAAGTCCCAGAGAAGGGAGTGTGCGAAGGGGTTTCGCACAGCTTCACTGCTCTCTCAGGTTACCTGTCTGTAAAAGCACACCTGTGTATTCCAGGCGGTGTGTGGGAGAGGGCGTGTCATCGGGTACGTGCTGTAATGCCTGGCTCACACATGAACTGTCTGTCTGTCTGTCGCCAAACTGTACATGACACCGCTAGAGGGTTGAGAGGTCTGGACTTTAGGTTTCACAGTAGGAACCAAGACCGAGTTGTTGTGTTTTGTTGTGTGTGTGTTTGCCTACACATACAGTGCAATGTTCTTAAGCAGTCAGGTATAACAAGACACAATTCTTTAGTCGTTACCCTCCTGAAGAGCTGCCTTCATGGCGTTTTGCCACTATGTTTGCTTCCAGAGTTCAGTGCTAGGGAAACTAGCCAAATTGGAACTGCACTTTGTTGTGGGGTAGCACATTATGCAGACAACTGTTTTACCGAAGGACAAGAGCAGCTATTTTCGAGTTTGAAGTGGAAGAGAGAGAAGGAAAAGCCTAGCCACAGCTAGACTAATGATAACTGTGGTGTCTGAGTTTGCCCCACTTTCTCTAGTCTGCTGGTCAGCTTTAATAGCAACGGGATTTCAAAAAGGAGAAGAGTCAATTTGCATTTTTTTTTTTTTTTTTTTACAGGGAACTGTGTTCACAGTCCAAATGCGTATTATGATGAACTGCTGTGTTTTGGGCTGGAAAGCTCAGTTAGTGCATTAGCAACAGTGCTGTTTTTTAGAAGGTGTGCGGTACAATGAGATTTGATGGCCGCTTCAGAGTGGGGAGGTCTCTCATTTTCAGGAGGGGAGCTTGTAATAATGTTTTCAACCATCTCTAAAGAGAGACAGGGTGCAGCTGGCACGGTCACAGACTGGGAGGCTCTACTCCATGTGCACCCCTATTAAGCTTGACAATTGAAATCCCAGCTTTAAACTGATGAAATCCAGCATTCAGCATCAATTTAACAATTGTGTAT
The DNA here is from genome assembly GCA_900302305.1 of Polymixia japonica. Classification (NCBI taxonomy): domain Eukaryota; kingdom Metazoa; phylum Chordata; class Actinopteri; order Polymixiiformes; family Polymixiidae; genus Polymixia; species Polymixia japonica. The sequence goes on from OMKK01028259.1 coordinate 18,354, forward strand.
TCAAAATACTTCCACCTAAAAGTTAATATAACAGTGAAATGAAGAAGGCAAAAAACTACTATATTATTCAAAACATTACATTATACATTATATTATAATGTATTACATTATATTATTCAAAACATTTAGTAATTGTATCACAGTTGCAAAATGACTGTTCTCTGCTTCCTGTGAAAAGCTTATTGTCCCCAAAGGCTGGAGGTGT
>OMKK01028277.1:4712-14794 GCA_900302305.1 Polymixia japonica
ACACACACACACACACACACACACACACATCCAACCCACCTGCTGCTCCATATGAATAAGGGATAAATGTACAGTCATGCATTTCAGCAACGCCCAAAATCAGTTGTTAAACAGTACAGTTATCAAAAAAATAAGTTGTTACTTTTGTTATTATCTCCAATAAACGTTATTATCTCCAAAAAAATCTAATTGAAGTTGAATTATCTAAAAAAATGTATCCCACCCACATCCCCTGATTTGTTTTGGTTATAATTTGTCATGGTTGACACAGGCAAACAACAATGGCAAAACAGTTTGTTTTTACTATGGTGGAAGCATTTCCACTACTTTCAAACGACTTTCAAACAGCCTCACTATTTGATTGACCTTGATCATTCGCACAAAAGCACACAATCAAGGCAACTAAGGTTTCCAAAATTTTGGCAAGAGTGAATACAATTGTCAATTTTGGGCATGTAAAAAAGAAAAGTTAGGAAATTACTGCTGCAGACATTACTGCTCCCAGGAAGTAATAACTAGTTATAAAATTGGTAACAAATAATGAGTAATAAACAACTTTTTAGTAACAAATAATGCCCAACGCTTCCTTGGGAGATAGTTTGTAAACTCCAGAGAGTTTATATTATGTATTGTTGATGGGATGAAGCTGTTCTGTTCTTTTAACAGGATGACCTCATAGATATTACCCTGAAGTGACATCCTGAAGGCAGCAGTTAAAACAGAGCAGGATCATGGTATGTGGCTTCTAAGCCCTCCTGCATACCTAGTGGGAGTATAATTCACTCGTGTCCAGGAAGTCACAACCCTCGCTCTTCCTCTTCAACCTTTGCTCTTCCTCGTGCGGTTATATCACACTTGGGACTGGATGTGTTGCGTAAGAACGCTTTCTATCACTGTTGTGTATTTTGAGGAAACGCATAAATCGTTTCACACATGATACCAAAATAATAAGAGCACAGAAGTCCCCTTGGCGCTGGAGCGAGGAGCAGGCGATGAAGCACCGGCTCGATATGAAGTTTTCTAGACTACACGTTCCACTTTTACCTGTCTAAAAACGTTTGCTTACGAATAATATTTTGGAATATTACAAAGATCCCATCAACCATGCAAAAAAAATGTCTTCATGCCAACTTAATATTTGAGGTATATCGTCGGCATAATTTAGATGTTTTACATTTTATGTGAAAAAAGAATAGGTTAATGAGTATGTAGTTGCTCTATGAATACAAATCACGCAGACTGTGCAGGCTGGCTGTGAAACTCTGAATCTCATTAGCTAATTAACTACCATGTGGTCACACTCTTTTGTTCCACGTGAATCACTAATAGTGTTAACCTTTCCTTGATGAACTATCTTACACCTCCCTGCCCCCTCAGACTTACTCAGTCCAATAGCCTTTAGCCTCTATTAGAAATGCTTGGAATTTCCTTTGATAATCTGGACGTATGGCAGACATCCAGCAGAAAAAAAAAAAGAATCTCAGCTTTCAGTTTTAATTACCTGCCTGTGAATTCCGGTACAGTCTCTCATTCTTCAGATACGGGGAGTTTGCAAAAGGATAAAACACAAAGGCTATGAAATGCTACGAATTTCCAGTCAGGTTGCTAAAGAGGAGGAGGAGGAGGGAATGCGTTGTGTTGCTTTTTGAAGTCCCTTCAAATATTTTGGCTGGCGTTTCTTATGGTGATAACCGGGATAGCTGAAACCACGTCAACTGACTTAAGCGCATTCGTGTGTGCGCATACACACATGCACACACACACACACATGCACACACACACACACACGGAGACTCACACACGCGTCATACAAACCACATCATACTGTCAGTTGGACTTGATATGGTTCCTGCTGCGGTGTCTCAGGGCACATCCGTGACACTGCTGACAGCTTCAAGTGGCAAAAAATCATGAAAATACTAATATATATGCATTAGCGGCAAAACACCATTTTCTTTGAAGGATATTGTCTTTGTCTTTTTATTCGAAGCCGACATTCAGCAGGGGACTGTGTGTCAAGCTTGCTATCTAAAGAAACCCCCGAGTAAAAGAAAGTACCGAGCATTATCTGATGTTTCCATCTGGAACCTTTACCATTCAGACAGCCCTTTCCCTGCGTCTCAGACTGTGGCGAACACGATGTAGACCGACCTGCCATTCTAGAACACGGTGCAGATATATATATATATACATATTGCACGCGCAGATCACGTACTCAAGGACGCGCGCACGCACACGCGCGCACAGTTACACACGCAGCCTCCCCTCAGACTCTCAATATGGTAATCCCCAGCCCCAGACGTCGACTGTGTGCCATCTTATCAGTTCTTGACAGACCGCTGGGATTCAGCCAACCACAGGTCATGTGGTGCTGTAATATTACTCCACAGAAGGGTGTTCAGATCTCTAACTGTAGTCAAAGGGTTGGATATTTAGAAGGTTCTTACACAGGATCCCGGGCTGCCGCTGTCAGACAGGCACATCTTCCCGTGCATGAGTGTGCACGCATGCGTACGTGAGTCTCTGTGTGCGGATGCGCTCACATGAATGTGTTTTAAGGATAAGTTCACTTACAAAACTAACTTCACAGTGTTGTTTACTCAACCCCAATTGAAGTTTTTAAATCCACTTAATATTGACGGCATAATATAGAAGTTAATATGGAAGAGTTGGGGCCCAGTGCTTAGTGCAGAAACTGTTATTGAAGGACCAGTTACTCACTGTGCAATCGTTTGGCTACAGAACCGTTGGATTATGCAGCATGAGACATTTTGGCATATTTGATGGTAATTTGTGTGCCGTTTTGAAGTCTGAACAAACTAAGCACTGAGCCCCATAGCAGCCCAGTAGCTTCTAACGGTGTCAATATTATGTAGATTTAAAAACCGGGATTCAACTGACATGGGGGTGAGTAAACAACACCGTGAAGTTAGTTTTATAAGTTAACTTCTCCTTTCAGTACTGAACTTACCACCAACACACGTGCATTCACAACTTCTCAAACAATGTAAACAACAAAAAATCAATTTCCCAAGAGCGAGCGCATTTTTGAAAGAAATGAAGAAATGTAAAATGTTAAATGTTACCGCTTTGCTTCCAGGCAAACAGAAAAGGTAAACATTGCTTCCTTTCAGTGTAGCTCTATTCTCAGCGCTTGAATTATTTAATCATAAAGCACCTTACCCTCTTTGCATTTAAAAGCATCTCTAATGGATTGCACCTCTGCATCCAAGAGGACCCTCATCAGAGGGGAAAATGTGTTGCGTTCACTGCTTTGTGTCAACGGTGTGCAAATGGATGCATATACTGTATCACAGTTTCACACTGCATCGTTAATGGTGGCGGGAAAAGACATCTGTCTCCTGCTGGAGAAGAGAGAATGTCACCAGGAACGTGTTGCGTAATCACCACCTGCCATCATGCCGTCCATTTTGGCTTAGACATTTAAACAATTGGCTTTTTGATTTAGATGATATCAAGTATGAATTTGCATTCACCCGTTCATGCGGGGGTTTATTTGTATTAGCAACGATAGCGGGGAAACTCAAGCTCCGTCTCTTTCGGTTTGGATTCACGTCTGGTTCAGTTTTAAGCACAACTGAAAAAATTGGTAAGAGGGCCAGTTAGTGTGGGGTCCTGCACGTTTTTGCGCTATATGAGATTGTAATAACGTTTAATAATACCATAACAAATTATAGTATGCATTATCAATATAATTAATAATAGCAGCACTCTTTCGGTATAGCAAGTAAACTAGTTAATTGATAACTAGGTCTTTGTCCACAGGTCCTAGAGCAGCTAAGATAAGCACTGGACTGTATTGACAGCTGTGGAATGCAAACCATTTTGAGATTGCTTGGTTGTATTGGCACGTTCCAAGATTATTCTATTTGTTCAAGAGCCCTAGAAGCAATGGCACCGGGCCTGACATATACCAGCCCACTCACGAGGGAGAAACAGGATAAGCCACGGACGGGCTGGGACCGAGGCTCTATGGGAATACGCAATAAGGTACGTTGTTCCAGAACGGAGAATGCTATCACAGGTGAGAAAAGACCGCGGGGATACGAGGAAAAGAAAAAAGATATGGGAAGATAACTTAGAGAGACACTGCAAACACTAGACAATGCATCTGCTTTTAAGTAATCATATAAGACAACAGTACAATACAGCCAGGTTAGCTGTGGTTGTTTTAGAGTGATTCTGATGCAGAAGTTAGCAGAGCTATCAGATGCAGACTGGATGTTCACCAGGGATCCAGTAAGTACATTCAGTTATTTTCACGCCTTATTGGATTATTATTTTCGGAAACCATGTTTGTATGTTGTGCAAAGTATGTTAATACTGGCACACACAGAAAACGAACGCGTGAAACATAACGTACTAAAACACTATTCACAAACACTGCTTGTCCTGCCATCTTCTTTCTTCCATACTCTGTTTTCCGCTCTTTAGACATACTATCACTGTGATACTACAGCTAGTACTGATGCCACCCACACACACACACACACACACACAGCAGAGTGGACCTAATCTGGGCAGCGGAGCTACACACTGTGCAGATAGATGAACAAGATAGCAGCGATCTGTTTACTCGAAGTCCAATGCAAACGGCTTGGAGATCCTACGGGCCAAAACATTGCAGAGAGAGGAAGGCAACACAGCTAAAAGTAAACGTAAACAAACAAGACTTAGTACCCTGCACCCACAGTCATTTATGATGTTGCTTTGGAGGAGGAAAGAATTTGGAAAACAGCAACGCTGTAGGTACCGCTTTGTAAAAATCATTTACTCGACTGTTGATTCATGTCCTCTTGTCGGGGTTGATTTCGGTCTCTCGCCGTCGACTCTTTTTGTGTCTCCTTCCAGCAAGATCCACCCACCTCACCTTAGAACCGTCTTTGCATTTTAATACTTTCTGAACTGCCTTAAATTGCACTTTGCCGCTTCTGAAAATGTACGCTGTTTTTTTACTTCTTAAGGGACACTTCATTTTGATGGGTTTTAAACTGTTTTTCAAGGCCATAGCTAAGTCTTGGTTATTTCATCTCAGATAGAGCTGTTTGTGAAGAACACAGAGATCGACAACACAAAGTCATCTGTTTGTGGTTGATTTTGAATTTTATAAGGATGAACTAGAGGAACTATAAGAAGAACAAGAGGAAATAACAGGTTATGAATATCTTCTGTGAGTAATATTGCCAAACACGTCAAATATATAAACATGAGCTCTCTGCAAATGACGATGTTGACTAAAAGTTGAAGTTCGCTCACAAAAGTTGTCTCATTCATTTCTGCACATTCTTTAAAACTAAACTCAGAAATGAGAGCAAAACAAAACAGGAGAATTCAACTCAACCGAATGTTGTGTACCTATAAAAAACACAAATAACAAACTAACCTCAAATGAGTGTTTTACTGCAATGTTACGGCCAGATCACTGTGGTTTTCAACAGGCAAATTCAGGGCAGTGACTCATTGCTCCAGGAGATGTAATTGACTGTGTGCTGCACTTCAGAGACCTCGTCCTAAAAATCACGTATGCAAGTTTTTTCATGCAATTACCACAGTCCACTTGTTGAATTCAAACGAATTGGTCACAACTACTTACTTCTGGATTATTCGTTGCAGTTGGTGTGTATGGACTGCTGGGATACAATAACATGTGGCAGTATATATGGGTAACATTTTAAATGACTGCAATAAAACACATAATTTAAAAAAAAACAACAACAACATATTGTTGTATAAGCATTTATTCTGTGTATGTATTTCCTTTTTTGCCACAGCATACAACACTTGAGAAAATAATTGTACACAGATCATGTCTGTCTGTATTTCAGCAATATCTAAATGATTAAAGTGAGTAACTAACTTAACTATGAAATCTCACATCTAAGCAGCATGTTTTGACAGAACTCCCACAAACCTCTTCTTGTATTTAGAAATAGCTATATATTACCACCACAATGCGCTCTTAGACAAACATACAATGTCAGAAAACCAAAGCCCTAAATAAAGGTGTTCTGACTGACTTGTTCCTTAAACTTATTTAAAGGGTAACCACACACCCAGTTTGTGCTGACCTCCACCTACTTTCCAAAATGCCAAAAAGTGCAGCTTAAGGAGGCGGAGCTAGTAGAGGAGCTAGTGGAGGAGCTAGTGGAGGAGCTAGTACGCCCTCCTCACTGACTTGTTTACAGTGTTGCTCAATGATCGCTGTCAGCTCTCTCGCACAATGACTCCTCTCCACAATGTGACGCGCGGAGATTGCATTTTTAAACGTAGACGTGACCAAATCCCTCAACGCAGCCAGTAGTGAGGCTTGCGTGTGTAAACGTAAACAGGGTACCATATGTCAGAGGGTACCAAGATCAGCCAATCACAAAATTCACGTGCAGTAGCATGCTTTCTACCCATAGATGGCAGTCTCTACAGTATACAGATTTACAACCAATTTCGTATGAAACAACACTGAACCAGTGAGGTAACAGCTGTACGCGACGCAGCCGGAAGCGACGCGGGCAAGCAGGGGAGGTAACCATGGTAACGCGCTTTGCTTCTAGCGTCCGCACTATGCTCCGCGCCCCACGTAGCGGTGAGCGAAGAACTAACTTCTTATCATCTGAAAGCAGCTTAAAAGTTATTCTAGTGCGTGGTTCCCCTTTAACCCGGCGTTTAACCTAAAGCTACATTTTTCCTGCTCAGAAAAAAAACGTAGTGTGGTTTCACGTGCGGATCTAAATACAAGCCAGGAACTGGGCTGAAATAATGCTGTGTGCGTCATGACTCCTGAGTCAAACTGCCCTGCCTTGCCCTTTAGGTGCCAAGGTATGAGATTTTCCATTTCGATTAGACCAGTGCCAGCAGCTATGAAGGTGAAATGCTGATTTGATTTTTAGTGAATCTGTACACCGTGAAAAATACAGGTAAGAGGATGTTCTGGTGAGGATGTATTTGTGAAAACCTTAGACACACGTCACCACCTCTCCTTCCCCTGAATTGTGTCCCAACCTGCATATACATATACTATAGAATCAAGCAGAAAGGCCATAAAATACCGATTTCCTTATAGCTGTCATTAAAATATTATCTTAACAAAAGGATATATGTCAACGGAAGGTTTTCTCTCTCTTTCTCTATCGCTCTTTTCCTCTTTCTCTCTCTCTCTCTCTCTCTCTCACACGCACGCACACACACACACACACACACACACATAATGAAGCGTGCACGGACCCCACAAAACGGTAACACTTTCTCGAGGTCCTCGCGCACATCCTCCTGACCTCTGTTTGACACAGTGTAAATTCCACTCGATCGCTAAGCATGGACCCAGTTTACTGAGACAACCCTCTAGAGACGCGTGTACTGTGACCGTCCTCCAAAGTACGGCGACCCAGCAGGCCGCTTTCTCACGCTACGTACGTGTGTGTGTGTGTGTGTGTGTGTGTGCGTGCGCGCGCGCATGTCTGCGCACTCATTGGTCGGAAGGAACCGATTCTGACATAGAAATCCCAAGAAACCACAGTAGCTCACAGCGGTTTACTGAGACCACTTCCACTGAACCTGCTCTGTAATCTGGGCCGAGCGAGGGGGTTGAGGAGTCCGATAAAAGGATCGTTCTGCTTCACAACCTCTCCGCCATCAATTCCTAGGAAACGCATCCCCGATGTTCTAATCACTTCCTCTATAATTAGAATTCACACTTCCTCCCTAATTGCGAATACGGTCACGTTGCCCAAGGTCAGTTTCTGCTCACCCCAGAATGTATTTCCTTCAAAAAGAAAATGAAATAGGAAATTTTACACAGCAGTTGGCTCTTACACTTAATATGAACCCAGTATAACCTCACTTTAAAGAGTCCAGTTCTCATTCCCCCCTATGTTATTTATGTCTATAAATGGAAAGGAGGGTATCATTGTCGTCTTGGTGAGATCGGAGAGAGAGTTCTTGCTGGAGAGACTCCACTTCAGGTTCACTGTTCCGGTTACAGCCACTTCAGTTCCTGTCAAGACGTCAAGCTGTTATTTTTGAGGCACGGGGGAAGCATTTGCAAAGCTTTTATCATTTGGAAATGCAATATGACTTCTTTGTCTCAAGCAATAGTGCAAAAGGTGAACACAGAAGCACATAAGTTAAGCACTGCTCTGTTTTTGGAGTCTTTGTTCAATTGATCGTGTATCAATTTGGCAATTACAGTCTCAATAGACTGGGGTGAAGGACAGAGACATGAGTAGACGCAAGAAAAGACTAAAGATATGACAAGGTTGTTAAAGCAGTGATGTTTTGAAGGTACAACCTTCTTTGAACTACATCTATATCCTTTTAGTTTAAAAAAAAAAAAAGTACAGCTGAGAAAAATCAATGTCCAAGAAAATGTGTCTTCATGAGAAATCCTCTCAGCATCCGTTTCATGTCAGCTAGTTTGCATCCCTTTCTGTAAGCGCTAAGCTTCACTCAGTAGGTAAGCGCGATGTCACGAGAGCAATCAATCTGTTGACGCTGAACAAAATAAAATCGTTCAAAGCTGCCGCTTTATCTTTACATCCGTGTGGCACTGAATTGAAAGACATCCTGCAAAACATTCACAGGCGATCTTGGATTTTGTGATCACGAAAGAGGTCACGTTGTCTGAATTGAGCCCAATGAAGGATTTCTCTGAAGGATTTAGTGTTGCTCAAACTGAAGTGTGACCCCCAGCAGAACTCTTTATAGAAATAAACAACTGTGGAGTGTGTGTGTGTATATCAGTGTGTGGTGTGTATGTGTGTGTGTGTGTGCGTGTGTGTGTGTGTGTGTGTATGTGTGTGTGTGTGTGCGCACGAGTGTGTGTGTGTCCGTACGTGTGTGTCCGCACGTGTGTACGCACACACACACACACGTGTGGATGCGTGTGTGTGTGTGTGTGTGTGTGTGTATTCGTCTTGGTCTGTCCTGTGCTACTGGATGAAGGCAACGTTATGCCTGGGGCCGGGCAGATAAATGTTCTGAATACCATCATGGCAGCTTCTCTCCGAAGGTTAGGGAAATGTTAACGGGCAAATCTGCAGAGTCAGAGTTCATACTGAGCAAATCTAACACTCCTTCCCTTGTTCCCTAGTCTTCTTCCTCCTTTTCTAAAATCTTTGTGTAAATTTCCATTGCTAGCATAAATACCTAAAGAACCCCCCCCCCCTCACAGGTCTCAGGCAAATGCACTTGTCCAAATATTTTATGGTGAATATCTCCATGTAACACCCCATCTAGCCCTTCCAAATACTTCCATGGTGGTCTAGTCCACTCTGGGACTCCACTATAATGGTACAATTAGCCTTTCATGGTAATTATGGTTTCCGCATAAACTATGTGAGCGCTTACATGGATTGTGTGCTAATGTGCTTATAAAAACTGTGTGTTCTTAATAAGCTATTACAACAGGGCTTCTTTTGTTTTTTTTCAACCCAGGAGAAACCCATAATAATGACTTCATTTTGGTTGAGTGAAAAACACATAGCAATCTCATACAAAAGTTCATCCACAGGTTAGAGCGGTGTGCAAGTTATACTTATCAACACTCTAGCTTCATGAGGCTCAATGTGAAGTTGTAATTGGTTGCTGTGTTACGTATGGTTGTCATATCTGTCCATACATATGGTTACATGATGGATGGATGGATAGATGGATGGATTAATGGATGGATGAGTGGATAGATAGATAGATAGATAGATAGATAGATAGATAGATAGATAGATAGATAGATAGATAGATAGATAGATAGATAGATAGATAGATGGATGGGTAGATGGGTGGATGGGTAGATAGATAGATGGATGGATGGGTGGATGGATGGATGGGTGGATGGGTAGATAGATAGATGGATGGATGGATGGGTGGATGGATGGGTAGATAGATGGATGGATGGGTAGATAGATAGATGGGTGGATGGGTAGATAGATAGATAGATGGATAGGTAGATAGATAGATAGATGGATGGATGGATGGATGGGTGGATGGATGGGTGGATAGATAGATGGATGGATGGATGGTGTCTGGTTGAACTAGGTAAAAGTAACCTGTGTGTACTGGTATATCTGGAGAAA
>OMKK01028330.1:7535-29002 GCA_900302305.1 Polymixia japonica
CGGCTCTGCGGTGTGACACCTACTTTTGTTGGTCGATTTGCGAGGCCCTCTCCTTGTCCCTCTTGTCCCTCAGCACTGTCTCCTTGGCCTCTCTGTCCTTCCTCTCTCTCTCAAGGTGCTGGCGCTCCTCTTCTGCCTTACGCCGCTCCTCCTGACGGCGCTTCTCTTCGTCTTTCTAAAAGCCGAACAGATTGGTAAGGCCAGCTTTGGTTAGGCTTCTATACGACTGTATATTAACTACAAGGCATTTCACAGTTCCTCCGCGAGACTTAGCGGCTTTGGGGACCGAAACAGCTTCATTTTCGCTTGACAGCCTTTCTGAAAAATTGCAAGGCAATGAGTGACATGTGGGGATTAGTTAGTTAGTTAGTTAGTTAGTCTGTTGTGAAATTCTCTGAATCGGGACTGTTTACTACTGTTGTAAAATTGAAATTACGTATGAAAATTGCCTCCCCTGACACTTTCTAAGTGGATTTGAATGGCTTTATGTGGTAAATAGGTGGGGAAAGAGGACAGAAAAGATACTTTAAGTACTCTTTTCATACTGTCCCAGATGGGAAGTTGAAGTCTTTACATTGTGAAGGTATTAGGTTTAGTAGCCTACCTCTGCCTGCGCCCAGAAATTGTCTTTATTGGTCTTTTTGATTTCCGACATAGCATTGGTCTTCTGGTACACAGAGCCCTATAAGAGAAGAAAGATTATCACATGATCAGCGTGGTCAAAGCTCAGCCACAGGTGTTGGCACAGGTGGCACAGTTCAAAAGCATTTAGGCAAAACTGTTATCTATCTACATTCATCTAAAAAAAGGTGTGGTGACATGTGGGCAAACAAAAACAAAAAAAAGTTCTTCCCCGACTAGTTTGAGAAAATGTGATAAACATCTAATGTATCTAATCTAATGGATACAGGCAGGTGGCTCAATGTGCTGAGTTAACAGCTTGTCTTGGCTGCTTTAGCAAACAGCAAAGCCCAGTCCAGCCCAGCAGCCCTCACTCCCACTAAGCCACTGAATTCTAGCTAGAGTTATGTCGCTGTAAACAACACGCCCTGCACTGCGAAAACATCTAACACGTTGCAAACATACTGAGATGAGATCGTTAAATATGCAGCCCCGGTCTGAAACAATCATCTGATTGTCGGTAATGCAGCTTCTTGTCGCGTGCAAGTAGTCTTGGGTGTTTGGATAAACAATACAACTATGACAGTCGGTATAAATGTGATGAAGCTGAATTCGAACCTAGCTTTTAAACGTCTATAATGGTGAATAATATCTATGACACTAAAGCCAGAAGAGAAAGAAATGTCTTTAGAGATGCTGGCTACCATACTGGCACCACAAAACTAAGGCCACCGCCCTAATATGTAATTTATCATATCCACCCTCTGCGTTTTTGAACCGCTTATTATTGTCCTATTCCAACCCTTGCCGCTATAAATCGATTCCATAATCACTGCCATACTTTTTTTTGGACAAATAAGTGATTTTTGCGGCAAATGTTCAAATAACCAAGCTGCCACAGTGCTGCCAAGTATCCGTTTGGTGAAAAATTGAGGGGGAACAGCAGGAAGTGAAATTGACTGGAGGACGGTTTTAAACAGCCTAGATAAGACCTAGCATGAAAGATAAACAGATTGGAGGGCACCGTGTACGAGCGTGTGTGTGCTGTATGTGACGCATACCACAGGGCCCTGAGGGCCAGAGTCTTGGAAGCGGTTGGATTCTTTGTGGAAGTTGTAGTTGGCTCCAGAGGCCTTGGCCACTTTTTGCATAATCACTTCGGGTTCCACATCCTCCTCTGCTCTAGCGTTTATGGTGACATGGGCCCCCTGGAATAACAGAAGTAATTTACAACTATGAAATAAATGTTCATCTTATGTGTAGACAACCAAAAAAAAAAAAGAAAAGAAAATCTACTGCAACACATGCACCACCCAATCGTTTGTTGGCATACATTGGTTGCAGGCATAAAATGAATGGCATTGACACTATTACAACATAGTTGTAACCTGTTGTTTTTGTGCTGGTTTGCTATTATTATTATTATGAGAAATGTTTGCGCAAATTCCCGTGAGATGGTACATGATAGAGACATGAGACTTTGCAAATGTGTAGAAAATATAATGTCTTGGAAAATTATCCAGATTGGTCTAATGGGGGCGCTATAATCAAAGGTCAAAATTTTAATATTTGAGATGGCTGTAACTCCTACACCGTATAACCAATTGCTATGAAACTTGGTATACATATCCAGGCATTCCAGCTCTACACATTTGAAAATTGGAGCACCATAGTTCACCTAATTGGATTTTTTGCTAATTTGCATAATTTGAAAAACAGCTTTTTCCCCTAAGGCTTTTACAAGGTTTGACCTATCAACGCCAAAATTGCTACACAGCCTTAAGGGGCCTGGTTATACAAACGACCCATAAAGGGGCCCAATGCAATAAACAACATGGCCACAGTTAATCAATAAACTTGACAAAGGGTGTGGCCTTCCAAAAGAAAATGGCCATAACTCATTGATCATTTGTCCAGTCTCCAAAAGACTTGGTAGATATGCTGCCTAAATGTCAACAACGAAGGTTGCACAATTATTTAAAATTGTGCCAATAGGGGACGCTACAAATGACAATGAATAAAGTATCTATCTATCTATGGTTATGGGTCAGGTATTAGTTTTTTTTTTGTTTTTTTTTTGGTGATTGCACATGTGGGCGTGGCCTATCACATAATGTCTTATAAATCTGGTCGGGTTCATACGATCACCACGACATGTGGACACACTGTCCAGAACTCTATTTGGAACATTCAAACCAATTTTTATGCAAATCCTTTAAATGATGACCGAATGGCAGGACTTTGAATGTTCCACAATACACTTAAATGTTAAAACAGAGATGATCAGAATGGGAAATGTATTTTGCTTGGAACGTTATTTGTAATAACTTGTTGATTGTTTGTCCGGTTTTAACAAACCTATGTATGCTTCAGGACTGATGCTTGCAGCATCAGGTTTAAACCGGTTAAGAAGGCATCGCTGCTTGCGGCTATATTTCTTAATTGTATTCCTGCTGGAAGCCATTAATGAGATACCATTTTGTATACTAATAGCTTATCTCATAAACAGAATGTGTGAGAAGACGTACATTCTGTTTATGAGACAATTCAAATACATACAAACAAGAGGCTATAACATCACCTTAAGAAAATTTGCCATGGAGCTGACATGATTTGCACAAAGTCCTTTCCTGGCATCTTTTACTCCTTCTCCGGTCTGAAAAACAAAGATTCTTTTTTTAATTATATACGTATTAATGGGCTATAAATTCAAAGATGGCCCCTACAGAGAGGACAAGCATATGTATTATAGTGTAGAACTAACCCAGTTGATGAGAACATATTTGGGCAGGCCAGAATTTGGATCCTGGACTCGACAGAAAGCGTACATCACTTTTCCACTGTTCAGTTCCTCCACCAACTCCTCCAGTCCTCCATCTGAAAGACAAACATTGCGGCAAAGTCAGTGGTTGGTTGTATAACTGTGGAAGGACTTTTTTTTCTCTTACAAATAATGGGTTGAGAAAGCGGAGGGTAAACAATCTTTTCATGCTGGTATTTCAGTATTGCTGCTGCATGCTGACAGTGTGGTTGTTGCACACATTTGATAATATCATGATCAAACCAATTTAGGCAAACTACTTCATAACAGCAAATGATACTCACCCCCCTTCTCTGCCAAACGGATATCATTACTGTTTCCCTCATAGGTGAACAAGGCCCTGTTAATAAGAATAGCAGGTTAGGGATACTCTAAAGGTAAAGGCCACAGGTCACACAGCTGGACAAATATGAAGAGTTTATTGACAAAGGGTGATATCCACCATTTGAAACTCTTACTAATGATTGACAGCAAAAACATAAATAAAAACACTTTTTGAAGCATAGATATTGAATTATTAACTTCAGGTTATATATATTTTTTTCCAACATTGATGGATAGAGCCTTTTAGAAAAGAACACTTCATATAGGATAGGAACGTTGAATAGGGAATTGTTATAATTGATGCATTTAATTTAGCCTAGTTTTTACATTAATCTCTTGGACTTATTGGCAACACATGCAGACTTAGAGGATAAGTAAGGTGCTGGCAAGTTGCACAGCCTATGAGGCCATGCCAGTCTCGCTTTTATGGCATTTTATATCTTTTTGCACCTTGGAGTATTCAATTTTAATGATATAATAATTGTATTAATATTAAGGCAGGGGTGAACAACATAGTATAATCGACAGCTCCTCGAAGTGAAAATACAGTGAGAAAAAAAAAAAAATCAACAACTTCCTCTTTACAGTCTGGTCTGCAAGACAGAACTTACAAACAACCAAATGCAGTAGAGAAACAGGAAGCGTGACTGTCGAAAAATTAATCTGAAATCTCTTCTGTTCCACACAATGGAAAAAAAAATGCCACTTGCTGTTTACCTCAGTGATGAAGCAGTGAAACGGTTTTTTTTTTGGTTTTGGTTATAATGTAATGGAACATAGAAATACAAAGGAGGTCCAAGACAGTCTTGATTACAAATATTGTAACAGGCCTTCAGGCACCATTTCACTGAAAACTAGGGAGGCTCTCATCATTCAGCATCCCTAGATATTCACTCTAAATAGGATCAATTTGACCTGCTCTTGTAGTGAAATTAATCTTTTAAGAGAAAATAAAAAATATTTTCACTATTTATTTATCACCATCAAGTATAATGCACTGCATTCTATATGATAGACATTGTGTTTACATTTTGCTACATAAATGTTTTTTTCATTTTGCGTGCACTTAATGTGTAATGTGTACTTAAGGTTAACAAATTAGAAGAAAAGATAGCTATTGTCCAACAAGGCGACTGGTACTTGATGATACTGGCCACCAGTCAGTGAAAGATCTAAGTGCGAAGTCTGTCAGTATCATCTCAACAAAACATATCAGAAGTGCAAATGGTGATTCAAATATTAGACAGTCACTGTCACAATCCCTAAATTTGGATGAGGATTTGAGTAACAATCACAACTGAGTCATTTTCTCTGAATGTGGAGCCAGTAACAGCCAGAAACAACCCCCACAGACAGCTGCTAAATGAGATTAATTAATTCAGGTCACCTTTACTTACTGCTACTACCATCAACAGGTTTCTTCTCAACTTCCAAGCAGACACAGACAATTATGCAGGTAAGTGCCTAAATATTATCTTACCATTTCGGGCACAGATATGTGCACTTACCAGGAAGTAGGAAAGCCACTAACTTAAACAATAGCTTCACAAGCTTATCGAAAATGAAAAATGATAGAAAATGACAAGGAACATGCTGTAACGTTAACTAACGGTTTGAAAAGTCCTGTCGTTAATTATGTTAGCTGGTTACTGAACTTCCGTATGAATTAGTTAACCAACATCAGCTATCCAGCTAGCTAGTGTTAAGTAACGTTAAGTGACCCCACACTAGTCCATGTCTAATAAAAATAGCAAAAACTGTAACCCACTTGCTTCTAAAGTTAGCGATCATAATTTAGTTAACACTGGATAGCTAGTAGATCCAGCAGTAGATCTAGGTTGGTAAATTGCGCTAGATCAAACCTAACGTTAGTAACTGCTAGCCAACGATGGAGGTTAGCAACTGTCGTCTAGACAACTAGATAGGGCTAACACGGTCTGTAAAATCCTGCCAACTTACCAGTTGGTATTGGATTTTTCATCTACCACTTCCTTAAACGCAGCTGTCAACGCAGGGCCGTTTTTGCTGAGGTTTACTGCCATTGTTATGCGGAGTATAGCTAGCCAGCTAGCTATCGGGGATGCGCCCTTCCTATTTGGAGGAGTGGCGAAGATGCTGACTTCTGAGGTCGAAGCTATGCAGGAAGCTGCCTTGACTAGCTGTACGAGCTGCATCATAACCAGGGCGTCCAGGGTGTCAGATTGCGTGGCATTTCGAAAGGGCGGGGCTTGACTTTTGCGTGTAATTTCATTTTACACGGGGCACAAATCGCAAAAGCAAGTGCAAAGCAGTTTTGTGCTGCATTCTTAAATCGATGAAATTTCTGTACGTTGTGCAAAGAATTTGTTCACCGCAACGCACTACCCTGCTGATGCATCCCGCATGGGCCCCTAAATCAAACCTACCCTACAGGGCTATCGGATATATACCAAGGCCCGTGGCACAGGTAGTGCAATCTATTGGATTCTGGCATTCAATAAATTCAGTGCAACTTTAATTCTATTTAGCATGTTCGTTGAGACGGCACAAATAAAACCTAAATGTGCAAGGCAGTAGTAGGGAGGGGCACGGAAGGTATACACATGTACACAGACTAGCGGAATATACTCACCTTTCTCTGGGAATCACCCATCTAATCTTTCCCTCAACTACCATACCATGAGTGATCGAACGCTCCTTTTAAGTAAAAACAACAAAAAAAGGCAATTAATAAATAAAAACAAACAGACTTTTGTAAAACAAAATGAGCTTTATTCATTTGTTTTGACAAAGTCAATGGTTACTTTCCATATTTTGTGTATGCAAGGGGAGGTGGTTGTTCCTGGTGACAGGTCAAGCACATATATTCCAGATAATAAAATGCATTATTGTTACGAGGCTAGTACTGCATTTCAGAGAAAGACAGACCAAATATTTCAAAAATTAGTACTACAATGTAAATAGTCTTAGCAACTTGCAAGTCTACTGATGAAATTATTTACCCTTTGGGGGAAACAGCCCTGATAGCAAATTTACAGTTCATCACATGTTGTCTTTATCTATATACAAGATGAGGGTTAAGGCTAAGATTTTAGTCAGAGTGTTAGGCAGATGAATTGTAACGAAATCCCTGATATCAGGCAAATGGCTGTGAGAAGGTTCTTGAGTGCAAAGCATGCCAAGCTGCCTACATGAACTCTATTGAGAGCACACTGGACAAATGAACTCAGTCTACCAAGCATCACTCACACCAGGCTGACTGTTAAAAAGGAACAAGGCTGCACTCAATCATACGATCGGAAGATACACGGCTTACAAATAAATAAATAAATAGCCAAACAAGCAAACAAAACAATTTAACAATGCAAACAAAATTTGGACTAGTAGTATTATACACAAGTCATTTTCAATTATGGTATAGCAGCGTGAGGATTTTCACTGCATACAGAGAGGATATGTTTCAAAGCCTGTCAATATGCCTTATATTTCTGGGCATCCAGTTCCGAATACTTACGCAATTTTCTCTACAGATGCAAAGAATTACTAAAAAAAACTACATTTGGTGCCAAAACAGTGGCCTATATTCTACCATTTATAGATTTTAATTTGTTTTTTTTAGTTGACTCCTAGATTAATCCATTCAATAACACACCTCAATGGCATTTTTTCTTCCACCTGCTGACAGAACGGTCAGTTCCCTTTATATTGGCAGCTTCAGAAACTTAAAGGCTACTTTGACTCAAAACTCATAGTATACGCTAGCAAGTCAATCCAGCAGCCGCAAAGGTTTATATTAAAAATGATATTACATGATGTCATATTACAATCATGTTCATTTCTGGTGAACCAAAAAGTTGCCTTAAACTAAAGCTTTCCAAAAAAAAAAGTCCCCCCCAAAAAATAATACAAATAAAAGGTCACAAATATATCACCTAAGCAAACTGTTCTACCATCAGTGTAGGTTATTATTACCAAAACAAACACAACTTTTGCAGACCCAAGGGTAGAAGAGATGTGGGCATCAAGGAAAAATGATCCAAAGAGAATGACAAAGCTTGATATAACCTCCTATGTATTGTAGAAATTGTGATGGACCAAGTTATTACCATGAAATGCATGGGGCACATATTACAAAATTCCACAAATATTTGCCTTAAGTGTACATAACTAAAAAAAGAAAAATCCTAAGGTCTGCAAAATGTCAAGTCTGTGTAAGTTCCCATCTTGATAATAAACTACCCCAGCTGTAACAGTAGCATTTACACATAACAGCATAATTAAGAGCTGTTAAAAACATTCACATCCACATCCAAATGTTGTTCAAAACAATAAAACAAATCGTGGTGGCAAGTTGGAGAGGGATAGTGAAAAAAGCCCCCTCTCCAAGGAAAATGACAGTACTTCTGGGACAGCATATTGTTGTGCAACACAGGATATCTGGGCCTATATGCATCAAGTACCTTAGTACTGATCTAAGACCGATTGATTTATCTCTTTACTCACAATTTTGTCATGTAAACTGACAAGTGATCCTTGATCAATACTTGTTTTAGAAGTTTGATGATATGAGCCCTAGTCATTTTTCTCACCATGGGCCACTGCAGTGCCCCTTTAAAGGCTGACGATTTGGCTAGATACCTGAGCAACTGTATTGAGGAAGTGGCATACAGCCTAACTGTATGCCAAGGAGTAGCTATGTTCATAGCTATACAACATTTAACATGTCATACAACAGTAGGATTTTGTCTACTTTGACACCAGCTATGGATTGATACTGAAAAAGATATAAGGGCAAGGATGACATGGTTGAGAAAAATGGTAGAGGACACTCCCCCTTGCTTTTTGTCAATGGAGCCTCACAACATCAAGCCACGGGACACCTAGCTCTTACAGCAGCTATGCAGTTGCTTCAAAATCCTTGAATACTGTTGCATCTCCAAATGCAGTGAGTGATAAACCCAATCCTTCTTTACTTCTTTCACATTGATCCGGGGGTGAAGACAGTACGTATTGACCAGTCTCTGGAGCGGCTGTGAGCAACAGATGCCAGCTGGTAACAGCCACGCACCATTTTGTGCTGAACAATGAACATTCTGCCCTCAATTGCACGTCTACCGTTTTTAAAACAATAACAATACAGAAAGGCCACTGAATACATGGAACTACAGTAACACAAGACATCCAGTGGGACACATACAGTACCTTTGAAATGAAACCAAACATTTTGCCATTGATTAACACAAACCATATGACTTATATCAACAGTGATTAGGATGATAAGAGTGTGAGTAGTAACACTGATCGGAATAATCACAATAGCAGTAGTAACAATTAAAAAGTCTGAGTGTGGTGGTATGGACTGTGAGGAGGTCCCAGTATTCCATATGGGAGTGCTTTCAGGAGTCCATCAGGTCCTGCTCAGCAGATCCATATAAGTCACAAAGGACAGCACATGGCAGCAGCTCAGCACATGGAAGCCAGGTGGCACTGTACCTCGTTGTATCGCCTCCTTGTCCAACCGATGGTGTGTTGTGTAGTTATTTTTCCTCTCTTGCCCATTTGCCTTGTGTTAAATATCAAATGTGTGTTTCTTAACTTCTCTTTTTTTTTTTGTGTTTTGATCTCACTGGCATTCTCACATTGCATACTTCTGTGTCCATTCTCTTGCTAGTCTGTTGTACCTGTAAAACAGTTGGAGGGGGTTTGATTAACTTCCTGTGTCAACAAGCAGAGTAAGTACTGTTTCACTTCAACTCAAAAGATAAGTTAGAATAATAAGCAAGCAAGGTTGATAGGTGACTGTGGTAGAAGGTCACATGTTCAACACTCACTTTTCCCTGTCGGCTTTGTACGTATGGGCGATCTCTGGTACCAGTGGGTCATCCGGGTTTGGATCACAAAGCAGAGAGCAGATAGACAACAGAACTACAAAAGATGAAGAAAAAAGTAATTATCAGAGAAGACATTTACAGACGAGATGAAGAGAGGAATGATAAAATTGGCTATGGCCACTTGCTTTACTTCCCTGAATGAACCCAAATTTGATGTACATATCTTATGTTTTCAAAAGGGATGGCACATTTTTAAAACACCTACACATTCATAACCTACCACTTCGATCAATATTTCCATAACAGCTTATGTTAATTATCAATCAATATGATTTGTCTTTATCAATGGAATCTGCTGATGACTTACCTTTTGATACTGTAAGCGCAGGTGACCACTGTGATCTCAATATATCCAGACAAATACTCCCATTGCTGTTAATATTAGGGTGGTAAATTTTTGTTGTGAAAGCAACCTGTGACGGAACAGAAAGATTATGTTTCATGGGCAAAACCAATCTCTCTTAGCCAATTAGAATAAACAACAGAAAGCAAGTTAGTTAAAATCAGTTACTTTTGTGTCTTACTCACTTTTGGTGGTTTGAAGGGGTAATCTGTGGGGAAGTGAATGGTGAGGAAAAACACTCCACCTTGATAAGGGCTGTCATTCTATTGAAGTAAAATAAAAACATGTTAAGATAGTGGAGAGAAAGTTTAGGATTATTGATGCATAAATATGAGTCAAATTTAACTTACTGGACCCATTATTGTCGCTTGCCAATGAAATACTGGGGAAAAAAATATTACAATATATAATTAAATATCATTTGGTCAATGGATTTATTCAAAGTGCATTTCAATACCCTAAATCTTATATTAAAAGTGTCGTGATCTATTGTTTGAGATACACAGAACCACACAGGATAAACTAACACACAGGAAAAAAGAAAAATAATTTAAGTATTGAGATTGTGTTAATGATATAAGCCTACTGCGGTTATCAAGCATCTACACGCGCTTTCACATATTCTAGTTCTTATTGCCTTGAGGCCTTGAAATGAGAACCCATTAAATCAGACCTTTTTCAGCAAAATCAAGGTTAAAAACAAAAGGCTACTTGTTTCTGACAGTGTATTAAAAATGGAAAAAACCCCTAAAAAACCTTGTGTGTAAGTGTGCACACCCTTATTAGCACCTCTGCACTGGTAGCAACTTAGGTCATCTAGATCTAGGAATTCTCTCGCCTTTCTTCTTAGCAGAATATTTCAAGCTCAAATTGGAATGGGCTTCCTGTGCGCACTCCTCTTTAGGTCAGTCCGAAGATTTTTTTATAGGATTGAGGTCATGCTCTGACAGAGCCATTCCAGGATACTAATCTTTTTTTTGGTAGTCATTCTTCCTTAATTTGACTGTGTTTTGGATCTTTGTTATGTTGAAAGATGAAATTATTCTGTAACTTGAGCATTTTTGCAAACGGTAGCAGATTTCTCCCTAAAATATCTTGGTATCTGGAGGTATTCATTTTCCCCTCTATCCTGACCAGAGCCCCTGTCACTGCTGTAGAGAAACAGTTCCACAGCATGATGCTGCCACCACCATGCTTGTGGTTTTTGAGGGATGTGCTGTGTTGGCTCCACACCAAACAGATCTTTTGGAATTAAGGTTATAGAGTTCTAGTTGGGTTTCGTAGGCCCATAAGACATGCTCCCACATAGTTTCCGGACTGACTGTGGCTTTTTTTACATAATTAGGACGAGACTGGATTTGTTTTTTTGTACATTTGTACATCATCTTGGAACCCTACCCCATACCCCAGAATTGTGGAGAACACACAAAATGACTTACATTGAAATGATATACACTGAAAAAGTGCGAACTGATGTGCCAGTTCCCAATTTAATAAAACACAATTTGTGCATTTTACATAGTCACTTCTAATCTCTTCTGCACAAGATTTCACCGTTTAGAATTGATCTAATCTGAAGGAAAAGTCACATCTACTAGTTTCAATCATGTTGAGACAAACTGAACTGAATAGATTCCATCACAACCGGAAATAAGAAAAAAAATGTAAACTGCACACTCAGACCTGGTTCAGACAAAATGGCGGAGAGTTATCCTGAGACACTGGATTCTGGTGATGGTAAGTCTGGCAATTCAATATAATTTTCACCTACCATCAAAATGAGAGTGAGGTACATTGTTGTCACCAGATAGTTATTTAAATATCTTGATTTGAAGTACAACACATCAATAAATTGTAATTATGTTTTGAAAATTATTTGGTGCAAGCAGTAATGTAGCTAATCTGGTAGCAAAAGGTAGATAAGCTAATCAGGTAATTTAGCTGAAGTTGATGCTACTACTGAAATAGTGACGTTAAATTAGTTTGTGTTAGCAAGTTAGTGTGTGAGTGTGGGCTTTTCACCACTGGACCCAGTAGCATTGTGCAAGGGTGTGCTTGCCTAGGGTAAGTGCAGCAAATGTTAAGGTTGTTGTGTTCACATGAGCACCTGTTATTAACATTATTAAGGTACCAGAAGAGAGTCTTGTTGCATCACAGCTAGTTAATTGAGCTTGGCATGAAAAGCATGTGTAGCATACAGTAATGACGGAGAACACGTGCGTTATGCTTACATATGCTCTCATAAACTTAAACAAATGCTCATTGCTCATGGAAGACAATAATTCATTTGTGAGCGTCATTTTTTGAATATGCAACACTTGTTGTGTGTTGGAGGTACAATATTACATTCAGTGAATGGATTTAACCAAAATCCTTGGGTCAAGTTGGTCAAATAATAGGGTATATTCTCATTCCCTCTTGCAGGTCTTTACATTTTCTGTTTGTTCTGTTGTGTTTGTACAGTCAAAGGCTCTTTAGTGGTGGAGAGAATTTAAAAATTCTGTCAATATGTCATGTCTTTTATTGTATTTGAAATGCTGAAATTGTTGAAATAACAGTTTTGTCTGATAAACTCAAACACATATTGTCTAGTGAATGTGGTGTGCTGAGTCTCTTTCAAGTAGGCCCCAAATTTCTCTCCTTAGAGCTTAGAGAATTTGTCATTTGAGTTAAATGAATAGGCTACAGTGGATAGCAGATGACTTTGCAGTGATACTGCCTCTCCACTATGAGGGACTTTTGCCAAGGTGGATTGGTCTGCTCTACTGAATGCTACTGTACCACAAGGCCTACTGATATCACTATTTTGTCATATAATTTACTGCATCAGCTATTCTAAGGATTTACACCACATGAATATAAAAATGTAATGCATTGGGAAAGAAATTGAAAAGATGTTCATTTTTAACAGTCATTGTGTTTGTTGAACACAAAAAATGAGCAAATTGGAGATGATCATTTGTATTGATACAGCACAGTTCAATTACATGGACTCAATGTACACAATTCTTTAAATCCAAAGGACTATATTTTTCAGTGTATGCATTAAGTAGCCAGATTCTACAATACAGTTGTTTTAACGTTGTTGGCCTTTTGGTAGCTACCATGATGAGCTTGCTCCTTGAATGGTAATTTATCTTAGGAGGACAGCGTGGTCTAGCCAAGGTCTTGATAGTGCCATATTTCCTTCACTTTTTGATTACAGTATGTTCGTCAATGATTTCCAGGGTATATTTAAGGTCCTTGAACTCTTTATATCCCTCTCATAAGATTAACTTTTTAACAATAAGATCTCAAATATCTTATGTTAGCTCTTTCTTGCGTATGATTGTCTCTGCACACTGACATACACTATCCAGCAAAGAAAACATGGTTTTCAATTAATCTAATACCAATTTACTTAAATTGATTTCAGTTGAAGGCAAATAAGCCTTTTGGATGCTTTGGAATGTGATAAGTTAAATCTTTACACAATTACAACCCCCCAATTATAACAGGTGTGCACACTTAGGCCACGTTCATACGTCACGGTTTTTTCCCAAACCGCCACCGCCTTTTTTACATTAAAACCTATGGGAAGCGGCCACAAGATGCTTAGAGAGCGGCCGCTCTTGAAAAAGCACTGCACAAGGCTTCCTTTTTGGCAGAGCGCAGCACTTTCAAAAGTTGAGAACAACTGAACTTTTTCAGAAAAGCTCATACGATGTGAACCGCTTTTTTATGAGCCGACCAATCACGATGAAGAAGAGGCTGGGTTACGTAGGAGGTTAGCTGTTTCTCATAACAACAACAAAGATGAAGAAGATGTTCTGTCTCCAAAGCCAATGTTAAGGCAAGCAGCCTCCTCCTATTTGCCATGGCTAAATAAATAGTGTATTTACAAATAATGTTATAGCTAGCTAACCAGATACAAAGTTACGTTAGCTTAATGGTGAGCTGAACTGAGTGGTCCGTTGTTATGGAAACAAAATGTGCATCGCAAAGATTAGCTTTTGTTCTTAATCATTTCAGCACAAAAAGCACTCTAGGCAGCGCTTTTTCTACATGAAAAAACGCTATGTGTGAACACCTAAAACAACCAAGTTATTTTTTCATTTGTAATACAGTCAGAAATTAGTGGCCTTTTGTTTAACCTTGATTTTGTTGGTTACTTTATCGAAAGGAGAGATAAAAAAAAGTCTAATTTAATGGGCTTTCATTTCAGACTTAAAAGCAATACAAACTAGTAACTTTGAAAGGGTGTGCAGACTTTGATATCCACTATAGCTATTGAGTAAAATTTCTGCGCTTCTTACAATCATCTCCAACTGGTCCAGCAGAACACTGCGCAGGTGGGTCCCTCTGCAGGTCTGTTAGTTCCTAAAGACAACACAGTCAGTGAAACAGCCTCAAACTTCATCATTCTCAGTCACTCATCATTTCTGTCCCCCAGTAGGCTCCCAACAAGGCAGACACTGCAATCTTGTCACATTTAAAATTTTGTATGACAACAAAAGTTTTTTTCTTCAGGATTAGGTAGGTATAGATACATAGGAAAATCTGTGGACGAAAATCTGTGCTGGAAAACAAATTGCTGAAAATAATTCATGCCAAGCAATGTCCATATTTAATATGAATAAGATATGGGCTACAAAGGTTCATTTTTTCATCACATTATACAGTGACATAAATTGGTCAATTATTTAAAGCTGCAATGTGCGATATTCTGCGATACTCTACCGATAGCGAAGGGCAATTACAAAAAGACCTTTCCCCTCCCCTGCATTGCCTCTCATTGCTCCTCTCCCCTGTACATCAAAAATCTCACACGATACAGGTTTCCAGATTCTTGGGAGGAGTTTAGAGTTGGGCCATAATAATAATAATAAATTTTATTTATATAGCGCTTTTCAATGACCCAAAGGGCCATAGATTGTAAACATGGTTTAGAAAAGAGGGAATATCAACACACTGGCCAACTTGAAGTGGCAGTGGCTTGTTGTGAAGATCATATTTCATTGAACCTTTGTATAGCACACAGTATTTTTACACATAGCAGCTTTAAACAAGCAAAGAAAAAATCCCCCAACTCTACAGAAAAGATAGAATAGGAATTAACTATACTGACTGAATATATGAAATATAGCCCAATGATAAATTTGGCCAACTGTATAGTGGCCAGTAGTCTACAGCCTGTGTTGTGATGAACCCCCTTCATAAAAAACTTTTCATAGGTAGGATGTCAGAAAACAGACCTGACTGAGTTAGGTATAGCTCTCTGTGTCAGTTTCCAACCTCTTTTCAACTTTGATATACAATGTGACTCTTTCCATAGGTCTTGCTATACATTTAGTAGACTAACCTTTAATACATTTTAGTCCCACCCCTCAACTCCCTATAATAACAATGGTTTTTTTCTAGGCAGCCATGTTAGGTCCACAATCACTCTCTGTGGACATTACTAAGTAAGTGGCAATTCTATGGCTGCTGATTTCAAGAATATTTTAGTCATCTCATATTGATAAGGAGGGTATTACCTATTCTCAGCCAAAACCCCTGTGTTCTAGAAGGGGCAGCAACATGGTACCCGTATTTAACTTTACCAATTCCCAATTTCCACTTCATTTTTAAAAATCAGAAAGCTACAAATTAGAGTAATGAGGAAAAAATCTAAGTCACATAGGCACAGCAAAGGAAACTATAGTATTAGTTTTATGTGAAACAATACATAGTTTGATTAGAACAGAGATGGATGGAAAGAGCAGCAGCAACAACAATTGTTTAAATTGATATTTCCCCCATTATTTAGCAGCTATTTATCTGAAGCCTGTCTATTCTGTTATATAAATACACACCCTGGCCTGCTCCAGTGCCCCATTTGCCATCCCATATATGGCAACATTGACATTGGGGTTCAATTTTGGAAGCTTGCAAACAGCTGTCATGCAACGACTAGCAACTAAAATCATCGGCCATACTCTTTATACCGGCCTCAAGATTAAAGATAGCTGGCAAGCCGAGGATCTTTTAGTTAATTCTAGATGTCAACCAATCAAAACTCAATCGAAATCTGCATACGATATAACGCAAGCCTAACGCAGTTTACTAAGGAAACTTGTTAGCCAGTTTTAGCGAATTGTATTTACAGTTAATTGGGTGTATGTGGCTAAGAGTAAAAAAAATGAAAAACAAATGGCAAACACAACCCAAACAGGCTGTCAGAATAATCGCATTGCTTCAGTTTCAATGGTAGAAAGCAATGCGCCAACAGACCACCAGTGGTTAGCTCGTCTTTGTCTATCTATTATTTTTTTAAGGGGAGCACAAAAAGCAGGCAAGTAAGCTGAAGTCGAGCCGCAAAAAACGCTACATACTATTTCAATGGAGGGCCTCACATTCACAAACATGTGTTTGCTAGTAGCTATAGGTTGCGCATAAAAGAAATATAGAAACAATATCACGGGCACTCACCTTTTGAATTCGTTTCAACGCCATTGCTTAAATGGCTATGCTAGGTAGCTTGACAGCTAACAGTTAGCACTTGACACATACAATTTGAGTTCAATTGCTGGTGCTGGTTTTTAAATCACACCTTGTATGCAACTAGCAAGCCACGTCTAACGTGTAATAGACTTGGGATTATTGTTTTCAAGTGCAAGTTCCACGTTAAAATGTTTGCTAATTCTTTGTCTTACTTTAGCTTGCTATAGAGCAACCTAGACAGTTCACCCCCTCTCTCCTCGCATCCCTGCTCTTCTTGCTGCCTGGCAGACGGGGGTTGCTAATATCGCGAGGGTTGAGAAGAGAGTTGAGAAACGCCTCCATAGTTGTAGTTCTAAACACAAGCTATTTTCGGTCATGTCGTGAGTACTGACGTGCCCCAGTTTAACTAGTAGCAGTGTTTAGGGTGCACATTTTGGCTCGGTCTGACAAAAGTTGTCAGAACTGCAAGGCACTTGCCCATGGTCTGCTAAAGAATTAGATGGCAAAGTAAAACTCGGCACTATGCTCGACTAGTGAATCAAATAGATAAATAATATCTATGCGCTTGTAATCACACACCCGGTGGGGTGGTGGTCTGTATGGGTTAGAGAGCAGTCGCGGTAGTAGTGGTAGAAAACAGATTGAATTAAACTCTAATGATCCCGGTCGGGACATGCAGTTAGTTCAATATAACAGCTAGTAGTCGTAGGAGTAGTTTAATACAAAATATCTGAAATTGCTGAAAAATACTTTTAAACTCAGAAGCCATGATATGAGAGTAAAAGATTTACTCTTGGGAACGCCAGTCATACTTTCGATATGAGATACTGCCCAGCTGAATAAAGTGTGATCAAAGGTTCTAGCTTGCTAGGGAACTGTGTATGAAGCAAATGTGTCCACATCAGAATATACAGTACTGGTTCAACACAAAACTGAGTCTAACTGTGTCCACAAGATGTCAGTATTTGACAAGGCCAAGGAGGGGGATAACTTCTCAGAGAAAAACATAGTACAAATTTTACATGTATGATTTTACATGCATGTTAGAACTAAATAAAATGAGGTAAATAAAATAGGATGAGCTGATTCACAGCATCATGAAATATATTTAAAATATTATTTTAGAATGAAGTTATAATCATGTACAAAATTGCAAAACACCGAATCAGGATTGTCCAATGAATTCAAACACATGTATGCTATATCTCTGTTTCTCTGACAGTAAAAAGAAAGAATAAGAAATACTATAGAATTGTTCATTCAATACCCAATCATTGTAAAGGCATATTCATCTGAGTCAGCTGCATGCTCCAATTTCTGCACAGCCTTGTCTTGCAAAGCCTCATGAGCTCCCCTTTATATGTCTTAAACAAGGGTGAAAAAAGAGCTCTCATTATTTTAGTGAGTATCTATGAATGGGTAGCAGTGTTCATTCTTCTTAAATGGCTGATTCAATGTCAGGTTGAGGATCCTATCGTCAATGTGACACTGAGAGGGACCATTTTCCTTTGGAAAGCTGGAGATTCCTTCAGATAATATCTTATTGTTTGCTCATCTCTGTGCTCTCAATGACCTGACTGTCCTCAGGGCCTGTCTGTAATCAGATTCAGCCAGCAGCAGAGGTAGCAGATCGGGTCTTGTGCACTACAAGCCTTGTGCTCTGAGTTTGTCTACTTGGAGAGCGCATTTATCAGCATGAGGTTTTCAGACACAGTCAAGCCCACACTTTGTTGGCTCAACGCCTTAGCTCACAAGCCTCCTACAGTCATCCTACTGTAGTTTTCTTCTGAAATCTCAATGTGTACTGTTTTGCTAACTACTGTGTACTTTAAATCTATGGAGTGCGAAAATGACTCTGAATCATGAGAGAGCCCTTTCAACATGGGGTGCTTCAACTGCTACCAGTAGTGCTCAGAGAGATATGTATTGAGGACATACCTTCAAGCAAGTAGCCATGTATTTTCTTTGGTTTTGAGGTAAGTTTTTCACCAACCTGTAAAGGGAAATTCCCACCTATAACCTGTTGTTGAGTTTTTAGTTACAGGATTGGCGCCCCAAGATCCAAACTGACGTATGAGTCAAGGTGTGAATGCATTGGGACTGGGATGATATGGGTATAATGGCTTGGTCAACCTATCTCACTTGGAAGAATATAGCCTAGTGCTGTAATTTGAGACCATAGGCTAAGCAGAGTCTATTAGTGATCTGTCTTTTTGCTCACATAAGTCATCACTGGAAGACATTCCATTGTATAGAGAAATCTATTTATTGTAGCAATAATGCTAAAGCTGTATCTGAACTTGAGTATATTCCTCTCTTCTCTGTGGCACTTTTCCCATGGTTGCCATGACAAAGCACATATGCTCACAATCATTTCCACAATTATCTTAAATGGGTCCTGCTAATGTCTGAATTATCCAATAAAAGCACAACCAATTAATGCTAAGCACAAACTGGGCTCTCATAGTCCCTGGAGGTGCTCTACCTTCGGTCAGTGTATAAGCTTTCTGAAGGCTCTAATATGGAACAAAGATCCATTGTTCTCACATACTGAGACATATTTGTACACTCCCTGTATCAATGTTCTTGATTTGATTATACACTCAGGCGATATGCGCAGGCAGTTCTCAAGTTTGCAGTAAAGTCAGCAACTCTACACAATCCCTTAATTCTCAGGCTTAGGAATTGGAAAAAGGGCATTGTGTATGGACCAATCACTGTTTCATGGCTTATTTCCTTGACTGTGATTTGATTTTGTTTGTAAGTGTTTAGGTGGCAGCTGACACCCTTTTGACCCAGAGGATCTCTGAATTATCCTTCAAATATTCCCTGCATCAGTGTGGGTAGTATCAGCATTTTAGAACTTAGGTCAACCACCCAATGTGGAGGATTCTAGCATAAAGTTGCCTCTGTCCTTTGTCATCGTATCTTTAAATCCAGCTGGCATGACTGCATTAGCTTGCTTGGCTTTCAAGGTTCAGGGGCATGTTCAGATTTGCAAAGCTTGTTATGAACTCGTGTAACAGTGTAAACATTTATAGCCTCAAGGAATTACTCATTAAGTGGCATTATTTGCTTTAAATTGTGGCTGTAGTCAACTCTGCAGGCTTTAATTGACCTAATTGGTTAGCTGGTGAAGGGGTGTCTCATTTAGAAGCAGGGGTTCTAGAGCCATAATACTGCTCCATTGAGGCGTTTACATATTAATGTGTGTAAAATCCCAGTATCCCAAACATAACAGCTAATAGCCTGAGTCAAATTCCACACCTGTTTCTGTGGTCCAGACTTGAGTTATGACTTTAAATTAGTTTCTTTTGGGCCTCAGTTATGGTTACTGCATAATTGTTTATATATACAAACAACACTAAACAGTGTTGCATTGTTACAGTAACAGAAAATAAACTTGTTTGTGTGTTCTTTTCTTCTCAAATTCATTTGCCAAAACCTGTGGTGTAGTACGGCTCATTGATTCTACATTTACATCACAATTCCCGGGTTATTTGTTTAATGTTTCTATGGCTATCGGTGTTGAATTTCACAGGTATTGGACGAGGGACAGAGTGAGCCCAGTCACCATTGTCTATGACCTCTGATAGACCCACATCAGATAAAAGACACACACCACACATATAGTCATAAAGAACAGTAATCCTTGGGGTATGAACACTTAGAGAACATTCCCCAGAGCCCCCTCTGTCTGTCTGTTTCACCACAGGTCTGGCAACGTGATTGACAGCAATAGAAACTGTTTTACTGCGCTGCTCTTGCAATGAGTAGTCTCTAGAGCCTAAGATAATAACTAGTCTAGAGTGTTGACTAATACATTTATTGCTGTCTCTGTGTAACCTCTATCAAATGTGTTCCAGCTGTTTAAATTCTGATGACAAATTCAGCTTTTAGTTTGCTGAACTTCCTTGAGAGACAAAGGAGGGATTTCCTCTGACACAGACAGGCAGTGGCAGTACCAGCGAATGGGCTTGGCACTGTTATCAGATAGAATGTGTCGATGTAAACGAACGATCGGCTTCGTGAAACCAATGTAGAAATGTACCGGTAAACATTGTTTGCATGAGACAATGTATAGATCTTTTGTTTTGTCTGCATGTTTTCTGTGTCCTGAAACGTCATTTGCAATTTTCTTCAACTCTATTGTCACCAATCTGCCATTCAGACTACAAAAGACTACCTATAAGGACTTCAAGAAAGAGATAGACTTGTAAGTGTGTAAACATATTTAAGAAAAGGACTGAATTGCAATTGGAATTATGTTTGGATTATCAATATAATGTTAATATGTTGAGGTATCCGATATGTTTTACATGCTGGTGAAATCTAAAGTCTTATGTAATCATTAAGCTAATTAACAATTTGTGAGAGTAGCTTGATGGACTGTATGGACCAAGAGTCTAGCTAAGAAATTGCACTCTTATATCTTGACAAAAGGAGTGCCCTCTCTATTGACTGTGCCCTTGAAACCAAGAATAGACAGAGGGCTTTTTATGCTTTATTGAATAAAAACCACAAAAGATAGACAAGGTTCAGTTACTTCCGTGTCAAGCACAACAAAAAGTGAACAGTCAAGGGATACAACAGGAAAGCTCAATACAACAACAAAAAAGAATAAAAAGCACAAGAAAACTTAAGGTCTTAAACTTGTTTTAGTCGATGGTCTCAGATAACTAATATTTTTTGTGACCTAGAAGGAGCAAAAAATGTCCTTGTTGTCTTTGTATACCTTTTGCTCTCTCTCTCTCTCTCTCTCTCTCTCTCTCTCACACACACACACACACACACACACACACACCATCACCACTGGCAGCATTATGACAGCTGTGCCATCCTCCTACTCGGATTTGGGAGAATAGAGCTGAGATTAGAGTGTATGAACACTACATCCTGAGGTACTTAAAAATGTACCCTTTATTTTACTGAATTTCATTGTACATGGGTGCATGTTAGTGTCCCTGTTAGGGTGTGTGTGATGGTGTGTGTGTGTGTGTGTGTGTGTGTGTGTGTGTGTGTGTGT
>OMKK01028330.1:29022-45710 GCA_900302305.1 Polymixia japonica
AGATTAGATTTGTGTGTGTGTGTGTGTGTGTGTGTGTGTGTGTGAAAGTAAGTGACTGGGACAAGGGGGACTGTCCATCCTGCCGCACAATAAACAGTTTGTTTCCCAGGAGCACCCCTCATGTTCCTGTTGTTGGCTCCATCGCTGCTCACTGGGAAACGTCCTGGCCTCTATTGTCCAGGAGGTCAGAGGTCACAGGATGCTCCTAAAGGCCCAAAAGGGGAGGTAAGAGGTTGGATGTGAGGCATGATAAAAAGCCCCCCTCCCCTTAAAAAACAAAACATTAAAATTGCTTCTTTTTCTCTCTCGTCACACCGTCTTTAATGCTAAAACCAAGTCATTGCAAGAGTTTCAGGAAACTAAGTGACGGGTTGAAGGCACAATGGAATGACTGACCATTTCATACTAAACATCCTGATTGCCTTTGGTCAGTTCTTCATGTATAGAGCTCTGTTCCCTGTGTGGGTTCTTTGTACATCTTTATTGGGTCCTTCAGTGTAGTGATTTCCTATAATGGGAGACATAGTATGCATGCTTTCCCAAAGAAGCATTGGGAATTCATTCTAATCAACAAATTGGGGGTAAGGCAAATCATTAAAGAGAAAAAAAGGGCTGTTTGTATCTTATCATTTTCAGTAAACAATGTGGTACCTCAACCGCAGAGAGAGAGAGATGCAAAAAATGGCCGAGAGGATGATATCCATCATGGAGAAGATATGCGTGTATATTGGAGATGACCCTTCAACAGAATAACACATAAACAGCCATATAACAGCTGTTTTTATAGCTAGATTGAGAATGTCGTTTTATAACAGCAGAGGTTTACATAGTACTTAAATGGAGACACCGTACTGCAATAATGGAAACTTCTTGCACATCTCTTGAGACTCAGCAGGTGCAGTGGTGTGTGTGTGTGTGTGTGTGTGTGTGTGCGCGCGCATGTGAATAACAACATTTCCTGGATTTTTTAAGACTTTTGAGAAATATTCTCTTACTTTTTGTTTATTGCACTTGAACTAAAGAGATTTAAAGCCCTGCAGCATGTCCTCTACCCCAGTGTATTGAGAGATTGGGATGAGTCTATGTGCTGCTCTCTGGACATTCTCAGGGACGCATTCATCTTTTTAATGGTGCAAAAGACTAGAGCTTTGAACAATATTCCAGATGCTGTTTGCATTGTGTATTGTCAGCTTGTTACTTGTCTTCTAATGGCATGCTGTCTACAGTACCTGTAAAGTAACACTATCCTTAGGATAGGGTTTTTATATTTAGGTACCTGTATCCATTTATGTGCTGTTGATGATTTCCTGAACAATTTTCAAATCATTTTGGAGAACAGTACACACACATACCTACACAGTATAGCATTCCCAGTGCTCTTGTAGGTGGCAACTACTATAAACACTCTTGCCCACTTTCTTTTGTTTTCAAAAAAGAATTAAAGTAACAATGTAACAGTCAAAGTATCAACGACAACGTTTCCTTCATTCTCAGCCTTGTGGTTGTATTTGTGAAGACTTGGAATGGGTGATGTAAAATAAGAAGTTTAAAAGTAATACGATAGAGGTTAGGTGTTACACAGAGTGATCTTCCCTTTTCAACCACAGGCAATTCTGAATATAATGCTCATAGTTTAAGTTACATACTATGCATTTTCCTTGAGGCCTGACCCTCACCCCGTTTTGCCCTATCGTATCAGGTTAGGAGTTACTGGAGGAGGGAGGTGACAGCTGGAAATGGTTTGGGGGTCTCCAGATAGTTTGTTTTCAGACCATGCAGGCTGCGGGGGAATGGATGTGGGGAAATAGATGAGGGACACATGTAGGTTAGACATTGGCTCTAGTGTTGTGTTTTTCACGGTGTCAATACTGTTACTGTGAATTATGTCATTGTGCAGCATGTCGTCTTGGCTCGGGCGTTCATCTCCGTGAGCGTGGTTGGGTGAGCCGGGACTGTCTAGGTATGCCAGTAATGTGCCACTATCTGAGCTAATTAGACTCTGTGTGCTTTGAATTTTCCTGGCGCACTTTGACCTCTCATGGATTAATTTCCTGGTCTGTTATGTTTCTAAGTCTACAACTGGGTTCTGGCATAACTTTCTTTCTCACTTCCCAATCCCACTCAGATGGTTGGGTGCTTTTCCTTTCTTTATGACCAAATAAATCTTACCGGTGCCAAAGGAAAAAAAAAAAAAAATGGGATTAAAATTCCCCTTTCCCTGTCTTGAGGAGCCCAGCTGCACTGCACTGTTTGTTTTCCACAGCACAGTGCAGCTGCGGAGACGAGCATTAGAGAGAGGTAGGCCAAAGCTAAACAGAAATGACTTATTTTTATTGGCACATCCAGTCCCATTCACTGAGTGATAATTGCATTGTAGAATTAGTGAAAAGGAACAACAGTCTGGTTAAGGCTATTTTAATGCGGTCAACATGCTCTCTGTTTACTCTGTGTTCTAGATGGTTTCCTGCACTCAGATTTTTTTTTTTACAGTAGCTGTTTTTCTCCCAACAGAACTCTTTACTCACCGCAATCTATTTCAGAAAACTAAATAGCAGCCCGGATACTGTATGATGCTAGGTGGTGTTTAAACACAACAGAGACAAGGCTGTTGTGTGGCTTGAACCTATAGCTAGATGTTTTAATGCTGAGTGTAAGCTTTACAGTTCAACAGTCTGTATCTACAGTAGCTACTTATGTTATATTTAATATATAAAACGACTTAGCTACCTCTTGCCAATACAAAGAGCTGAACAGTCATCCTGTGAAACAGTCGAGGAGGGATGGATGCGCGACAAGGTGGAGAGTTGTCATGAAGAGATGCACTGCTTGTGTAACACAATTAGAAATGTGGAGTAGCAGGTAAGACTTCTCTGTGAGAAATATCATCCATGGCATCAGTCAAATGATTCTTGTGTAAATGCTTTCTGAATGTAAATGAGCAGGACTGCCCAGCAGGTTTGTGAGAGCTCACTCTCAGCTAAACGCGCTAACTCAATACCTGCCCTGACTTTATATAGTTGGTCAAAGACGAACGATGGCTGGTCTTTACTCAGTACGCTGACATATTTGATAGCATGACTTGAAAAAAACAAACTAAACAGTCCTTTGCTAGCACATCAATTTTCAGTTCTCGGTCCTGATGGCTCTGATCAACAGTGAAACTCTGCAGAGAATATACTGCCAGCACATCAGCTAATAACAAAAACATGTTACTTGTTTCAAACTCTTCATTTAACGACGGCAGAAAATAAGCTCTAAACTTTCCACAGAAAGTTATTTTCTCCCTTGTGGCTGATATATAGATATATTTGGTCCAGATTAACATTTTCCTGACAAACAATTTAATGGTTATTATCAGTGAAGGTTTGTTGAGGGTTCCCTTTTAGCAACAAAACTAGTAGTATTGTATGATACAATATAATAATATTGTATTTACCCTACATAACTGTTTTATAGTATATAAAACATATATGTATATGTTTTATATATACATTTTAGAATGTATTGTATTGACTACTCATGTCTACAAATAAAGCTAGCTTTAGTAAGAATAGAATGCTTAAACACATTCTCTAGTAGATATTAAAGCACAGACTTTTAAAAGCACGCAAGATAGAAGCATTTCTCTGAAATCTACGGTACTTAAAAAGAGTAACCAGAGTAATTATTATTACATGCGTTCTACCTCTGGACAACAGAATGGCCTCATCAGTGGATGGTAGAAAAATGGAAAAAAAGTACTAGGACTTATTTTTCCACAGAATTCATTCCCTCCACACCCAAACTCACAGCTGTAGACACACTATTAGCACTCACAAGTATGAGGCAACTAGCAGCAGAAAGTTGTGTTTTAATTCTATGGAGGAGAGTTTTACACACCGACCCATGAAGATGATGGTTTCCAGACGGCCTGCATTATTCTGACAGATTGCGTGTTGGACATGTTCTCTGTATATCTAGAAGGAAAAAAAAGACAAGACAAGACTAATAATAAGTAATCTGTGAGCGAAATGAAAGCCCCTATAAACTGGAAGTAACTTTATCTTCTCCTGTGAATACTGAAACAAAACAAAAAAAACAGCAAAGACACTAAAAATATGCAAAAGACTTGTGGTGCAGTTTCCCAAGGCCAGAGAAAGGAAATAGACTGACAGTTTCTCCCTGACCTCTTTACTACCCCCCTGTAACCTCCTAACAACCCCCGCGGGGGATCCTGTTTCTATGTGTAAAACAGACAGTCAAAAAGCATCCTGGAAACTTTAGAGCCAAAAAAACAAGGGGACATGAGGAAGTCCAATAAGCTTGTATGTAGAGGGCTCAGTCGAGAGCTAATCTGGAGGCCACACAGAGCAGGCGCCAAGCCTATAGAATAGCTGCGTGGCTGTGGCTGTTCCACGGCAGCGCAGCATGGTCATTGTTGTCTTTGGAAAGTAAGCAGCTTTAGTGAGACCAATGGCCACCTCTCCTCTTGAGTGTGTGCTCCAGGGCCCCACTGTTGACATACAGGGCAGGTGCAGCTGCTCTCTACGACTACACTAAGAAGAGCCCCCTTCAACGCGCGCACACACACACACACACACATGCATACGCGCACACACACATGCATATGCACACACACACACACACACACACACACAGAAATACACATACACACAGGCAGACAGACACACACACAGACACACACAGAGACAAGCAGACATACACACACACATAAACATATACACACACACACACACACACACACACACACACACACACAGCTTGGATGTCACAAGACAGGGTTATATGGACAAAGACAAATCTACCATTTTCTTTAATATCTCTGTAACAATCAGCCAGCATTGCTGGGTTAACACAGAGGCCACAGAGATGAAAACAATGGCTGGATTCTTCTGGCTTGAAGATGGCTATGGGAAATGGCAGGGATGCCAGTGCTGATAAGTGACTGAGGGGCTCGAGTTACTTCCAGCTGTCTACAGCCATGCATGCCTCTGCGGAACGTATGGTTCACGCATAATGCAAACCATTTCATTTGCGTAACTCTCATAAAAATCTGGCGGACATATTAAATAAAGTCAACAGCCTCTAACTTGCATAGGGTTTACATCACAGGAAAGAATCTCCAATCCTCCAAGGGGCAATGCAATGCATCTTCAGCTGAGAAAACACAGACAGTTAAAGACTGTGGCCTTGTAACCGATCATGTTAACTGGATCAAGCTTCTGGAAAGGGTCTGACTTAGGCATCGTGGACAGCAATTATGACTTAGGCATTATTGACAGCAATTATGTCAGTTACAGAGTTGCATAGAGTAAACAACACAGCTTAGGACCTTTGGTAATTTCATAATGAATTGGTGAACCCGTGCCAATGCTCACTGGCTTGTATTGTGCACTTTGTGCATTGTTCATTGTGTTCATTTTTTAAACCATAAAGCATAGGGTGATGTTACCATATAATCACAACAAAATACAATATACAGTTTGTTTTATTGTAGTTTGCATTAGGTTTATTTTATGTTCATGTAGAATAAACCTGTAAGAGCTTAACAGGAATGAGCATAGCATATACTTCCTTGCTGGATACAAACAGTCACACTAAAAACAAGCTCCACACTGCATTAGCATCACTTCAATACCGGCGAGGGCCTCTTCCTGTCCATTTGGAAAATATAAGTACATTTTCAAGAGGCCACACACTCACAAGGAGAGTGCATTCGGCAGGCTTTGAAGTTTCCTAAAATAATGCTCCTTAAAAGCATCCTCTGCAATATAGAAAACACGAACAGGTATTTCAATCACGAGGCCTGAGTGTGCACGTCTTAGGGCCCAAGGAAATGCATAGTCGAGGACTTATACGCGATTGATGTCTTTTCCATTTTATAACGTTACAGCGCTCCAGGTTCAGCATCGATTCGCCTGTGTTAAGGAGATATCGCGTCAGATTCTACACTAACTCAGTCAGCGTTTCGCTCGCTTCGTACGGAAATTAAACAAATCAACGCTCTCTTAACGAGATCCATTTAGAGTCTGCGCGCTGCGTAAACACAACACAACAGGACTCTTTTAGGAAGGTACACTACAAGTGCAACGCAACACCAGAGAGAGACAGAGGCAGGAATAAAACTTTGAAACAGTCTTTTATTTTCCCTTCTCTGCGCCGTTTAGTGTTTCAGTTACACCCTCTAGGCAGTAAAAACATCTAATCGTGTCCTCACACAGTCTTAAATGCTACATACGCCCATACCAGCTTAAAAAAAGGGGAGCACTCTGAGAAGAAAAACGGATATGAGGTTATTTTTGTGAGATCCATGATTGCGCGAGGCACTCCCATCCATCCAGAGTTAGAGGGACGACTGAGGAGGTGATAGAAAGAAGGTTGTGGAAAATAATTGAGGTAATATACGACACCGTGGCGATGAGAAGAGTTTTGAAGTCAGCTCAGCTGAGAAGGATCTTGCGCTTTAGCTTAATAATGATTTTTTTTTTTTTCATCTGTAGTTCCTCATTTCCTAATTTGAAAGAGAGTTGTCGTGCACTTCTCTTCTTCAACAGAAACGTAACAAATCGTCAGGAGGAATGGATGTGAGCAGGTTTAATAGAAATATAGACGTCATAATTCAAAACCGAGTCAAATTACAAGTCAAGTCAGTTTAATTTATAGAGCACTTTTAATAAAAACAGGTTGGTCACTAAGTGCTTTACACAGCAACAAAGGACCATACAGAAAAAAACAACAGACAGAGAAGACATAAAGATATATGAGGCCACAGCCAACAATCTTGATTGCTGCAGATGTTACTATAAAGGTAAATTGGTCCTATATATATATATATATACTGTATATACATAATATAACCCCTTCTTGTGACCAAACTATCTGTGTGTGTGTGTTTGTGTGTGTGTGCATGCGTGCGTGCGTGTGTGTGTGTGTGTGCAAATGTATCTGCATGCCCATTTGCATGTGCATGTGTGGCTAACAACGAATGATTGAGACTGCTTTGACTGAAAAAGCCATAGACAGACTTGCATCTCCTGAACTGAGATAGTAGTGAAAGGTGTAATCTGACATGTCCTTCACACACTTCACCTAGTATATTATAGAGCTTGGCATTGTTTGGCATGGCACAATATATTCGACATACTGCAGCAGATCAGAGGAAAGACAAGAGGAACTCTCTTACACCTTTGAAACAGTGAGGCAAAAACCTGGGGATGGGAATTACTGCTGAATTAAGCATCACTTTGATCGGAAACTGATTGACCGATGGTTGGCAAAACATGAAAGGATGACCTTGAATTCTCCAAAGCAAGTATGGATTGGCACGCAGCATCTCTCTCTTCCTCACTCTCTCTCTCTCTTGCTCTCTCTCTCACAGACACACTCTCACACTAACTCTTTCTTTGTGTCTCTCTCTCTCTCTCTCTCTCTCTCTCTTTCGCTCTGTATGTCTCCTGCATACACGCGGGCATGCACGCAAACTCACACACTACACACATGCACAGACACAAGGGAGTAGAACACATGTGCGCGCACACGCACACACACACACACGCGCACACACACACACGCATCCCTCTTTTTCACACCCAGTCTCTCTTTAGTGAGGAAAAAATGAACACACAGTCACGTACGACAAGCCAGAGTTGAGAGAGCAACTTCAAAGTAAGGCAGATGCAGGGACAGCACCCTCTGAATAAATTTTCTGGCCACCAGTCGATCTGCCCTCAGGCTAAGATTGTGGCTGTGCGCATCTCTCCTGACCCCTCATCAACTCCCAGTTAAAACCAATCCCACACTAACAAGGGAGTCCTAGAGAAAAGGCAGAGACACAGAAGGTAGATATAAGGAAGATGGAAAGGAGTTAAAAATGTATGGCATGTAGTAGGTGTAAGGAGTAAAGCAGCTTTACATTTTCATCATAATCTTCCAAAAAAACCACGGTGCTGATTTACAGTGCAGTGTGAATAACATATTGAGAAAATTACGGGTTTCACGACAAAATACTATGATGAATTTCAGGTACTCATTTTTTGCCCTTGTGTGGACACGGTCAGTATTATAAAAACAAAACAAAAAAAAAACACGACTGTTTTGTAAACAAATCCCTTCAGATGGTTAATAACTTTTATCGTTACGCAAGTGTGGGCGTTATTTTTTAAATAGTGGTTATCTTAGTTTAAAGTCTTCAAATACATTGTGGTGTGAGGGGATTCTTAATATACCACAGAAGTGTCATATCTCAGTGTGCTGTTACAGGTTACTGTGGACAAAAGTGTACTTTATGAATCCAATGGTTTTTAATAGCACTCTGCTGAAACTTATGCATGTGTGAGAAGTGTCAGTGTTTGACAGATACTCTTGTTAAGATGCACTAGCATGTGCCAGTGTGTGTTTGTTGCACAGTCTGTGTGTGTAACATTTTTCTATGTTGACTTGATTTCAAATGTTATTGTTTATTAATCATTCATAGGGTTTTGGTATATGAACACTGGAAATAATGTTGGGACAGGTGTAAACAATCACATTCTGTTATGTGCAACTTTTTTTTTACAAAATTCAATATTTTATCTCTATTGTATTGGCTTTTAATATAGAAATACGTAGCTTGTTGGTGGGACACAAGAGGGTTGCATCATAAATTTAGATGAACAAAATGAACAGCGTGTATAAGCATCATTTGGAAAATGCATTGTATTATATTTGCTGCATACTGAAGCCCAGGAAAACAATGATATGTAGCCCTAAGGGCAAATATTCACGTGTGCATACAAGCGCAAGTAAGTACGTTTGTGTATACTTGAAACCCACTGCCCATAACTACCACGCATGCAATTCATAGTTATACAGTATGAAACCTCACATTGCTTTTAAATAAATAGAGATTCACACATTCACATTCACACCCACAGATACACTTTCTCTCTCAAAGACACACACACACACACACACACACACACACACACACACACACACACACACACAACACAAACACCCAGGAGGAACAGGGTTCTAATTAGGCCCATGGAGACGCTGCTGAATTGTCAATCAACCCTCAGCTTGCTGACACGCGGTCGACAACATCAATGGGTTTTTTCGGAAACGGGGAAGCCTGTCAAATTGTATCAGAAGTAAAGAGAAATCGGAAGTCCATTGGAGTTTCACTGAAAAAGGTAAGGAAGTAAGGGTGAGACAGGTTATGAAAAAGGGGTACAATTTAAGAGAGACAATAATAGGGCACTATCTCCGAGAGGATTTTTTGAAAATGAGGAGAAAATCCTTGAAATTATATCAGTGCTGATTCAAGGGTAAATATTGCATTTCCTTCTCATGCATTTTAAATAACATCCTCCAAGTATTAATGAAGTTTTTGTGCAGGTTCCACCATAGGAAGAAAAAACCCCAAACAAAAAACACATCCCTTATATTTCTATAACTGCTGGCAAAATGGGGTCCCCAATGCAACCCTCAAATCAACAGTGCGACCATGTATTTCAGTCTAGAGAGGACAATGAGCCAGAGCCGTCCTGTCAAGGTGGGAGGTCTAGAGATGCAACCTGCCATATTGAAAGGCCTGCCTTACTGTGTCAAATCTATAGCTGTGCTATAACATGCCAGGCTTATCCCCGTTACTGCTTGTCTTTGCCTTTTAAAGTGTATTGTTTTAGGACACACACAGACATACAATTTAAATGGCAATGTGTAATTATGACTTTCTCACTGAGCCTGGCCTGTCATTATCACATGGCTGTTGGTGTTAGCCCAGAGACATAGAAAACACTGCATGGCCCTGACTGTAGTACTGGACACAACATAGGTTGTTGTTCAAGTTTAGTCAAACACTCTTGCAACACAAGTAGACCAACACTTATTTTGCATATTCTTGTATTTGGGTGGCTTTTGTGGTGATCTCATGTCTTCCAGCTTTTGTTAGAATTAGGGTTAGCAAAGAGTGATCTTAATTTCGTTCTTGTATACCTGCATGAGTCATATCATCTGCACAAATCTGGAAAAAATGATTGCTTACTGTAACGCTAAACTAAACCCTAACAACAACCATAATCACAACAGCAACAATAGTAATAATAATAATAACTTACTTTTACAATAAATACATTCATATGTTATAATAACCCTAAATAACAATTTTGCACTGTGCATAGCAGCCTAATAAAGTGTAAGTGTCAAATATCTATGGTGAGGATTTGTGTCACTGTCACGTTAAAAGACTACAGCCCAATTATTTCTTTCTTTTTTTTCTCCTATGGACGTCGTTATTTTTATCGGTATGTCGGTCGTATGTTGTCTATGTCGGTCGCCGAAGGGGTTAAGAATAGCTTATCTACATGGTGGTGAATGAAGTGTCGATTTTCAGCGCAAACTCCTCCTCTACGGACAAGCTGCGCTTTTCTTCCACTTGAACAACCAAGTTGTTTAGGGCACATTCCCCCGGCAGCAATGTGGAGGGAAACACACCATTTCGTCCATCTGAAAATTCAACAATTTTGCAACGGACATTAATCCTACTTTGGCAGTTTATGAGCTTTGCGCT
The DNA here is from genome assembly GCA_900302305.1 of Polymixia japonica. Lineage (NCBI taxonomy): Eukaryota > Metazoa > Chordata > Actinopteri > Polymixiiformes > Polymixiidae > Polymixia > Polymixia japonica. The sequence goes on from OMKK01028330.1 coordinate 39,575, forward strand.
ACTTAAGAAAAACACAGTGGCTGAACTTCTGGGGGAAAAACCCGTCGACTCCGACCTGAAGAACACTAGACCTCGCTGCCTTGGCCGCGTCGAGTTATTATAGTAAAGACGTCTTTTGTTTGAAGCATTGTTTGATACACGTGGATATTAGGAGGTAAAATCGGACGTCCTTGAGTAAACCCATCAAATCCGTTTTGACTGGTTTATTCTGACCTTAGGTGGGTCTTAGGAGGAGTCGCCGTCTTCAGCTCTACACGGAGATACGGGGGCTACAAGTTGACCAACCGCGAAGGAGACAAACTTTGGGAAGTTGCTGCATCCGGCTACTGACGCCCAGTTTGAGACACATTTTTAGGCTATTGGTGGATTATTGGAAGATTCATCATGAAAAAATGGGAAAATAATCAGAAAATCCAAACGGAGTTTTGAAAATGCACCCACCGCTTTCAGATTAAGTCGAGGGTTTAAAGTGACAACGTCGGACTCGGTGTATTAATCTGTTTAAAAAAAAAGTTATTTGTTACAGCGAGTTTCCATTATTTCCCTCCCAGCGTCCGGAGTCTGGTTGTTAAAATGCCACAGTTAAACGGAGGAGGTGGGGATGATTTGGGGGCGAATGATGAAATGATATCTTTCAAAGACGAAGGGGAGCAAGAGGAGAAAATATCCGAAAACGTATCGGCGGAAAGGGATTTGGATGATGTGAAGTCGTCGTTAGTAAACGAGTCGGAAAACAACAGCAGCTCGTCGGACTCGGAGGTAAAAGAAAACCGCACAGAAATCGTTGTCAACGCCGCTTTACAGTCTAGTTGTGTATTTTAATCAACTTTTCTCTCCCTCCGTGTGTTTTCTCCCCCCTTGTCAGCCGTCAGAGAGGCGTCCCCAAACTAGACCCGACTCAGAAAGTTACGAGAAAACGAGAGATTACTTCAGTGAAGGTAAAAAAAATCTGTAAATACTGCCTGCACCCCCTTATGTTTTCTGCGTTTTTATTCTGATGCTGTAACGATTTTGTCCCTCTAGCATTGAGAAGGCAGCAAGATGGTGGCTTTTTCAAGAGTCCCCACTATCCTGGCTACCCTTTTCTAATGATCCCGGACCTCACCAACCCCTACTTATCCAATGGGTCGCTGTCTCCCAGCGCCAGGACGGTAAGTGACCACACCATTAAAAAAAATAGTGTTTAGTTTTCATAACACTTGCCCAAAGTTGATCCCCAAACTTTGGCCATGCGTAAAAGTGACTTGTGCAGTTATCAGACGCCATATTCCCCCCAGAGTGGCCTCTCAAGGAGGACTAACTACTTCTTTGTTCTTTTGGGATGTTTCTCCAATGCCACCCTTGACTTTCTTTTTTTTTTTTTTTGACAACTTCACAACAGGGTTAAACTTTCGACACTTCAGATGTGTTTATTTTTCTGTCTCTCGTTCGGGGGAGTTTATGATAACCTACTCCGCTTAGATTGTTTTGCAATTTTTTTGATTTACAACGGGAGCAGCTGTTTAGATGACAAAACTTAACATGCTGAGTTATAGTCTTGCACTCTTGCCTGGTCGGTTATCTATATAAGCGCGTTTTTAGACGTGAGTTTTAATAGCATTCATATGCTCTTCGAAAATTGAAAATAGGCTGTGTGTGAAGTCACACCTTCAAGTAATGACATTGTAATACCTTTCTTTGGCACACACGTGTGGCATCTTAATGTACATGACATCAATTATGACATGAATTATGAGCCTTGTCTTATAAAATCTAGGGTGACAATTATATATAGTGTTGTTGTTGTGAGTTTTAAGTTGATTTACTTACTTAAAATAGTTTGTGGCATTTTGGTTGTTTGTAAAGCTATGGAGTTGTTTTAACCTTTATTAAAGAATAGTTATTTGCCAACAGTTGAATTGGCATGCTTAATAATGTTTTGCCTTTTTCACTTAAGTAGATATATTTCCGGATAAAACATAACATTTGTGTGTCCAGATATATATATTCTAGAATGGATGACCTTGCACTGAGATTATAGACTCATTATAAACTGGTTAACAGTGACACACATAACCACTGTAATAACATGTGGAAGAGTTTACAGAGCAGGCTACTGTACATACTCAATTGGAATAATGATTCCATAGAAATATGCAAAGTGTTAGGTTGGCAATGCTACCAATAGTATTTGGTGCAAACGATCTAAAGTGCATCTTTAAGGAAACACGAATATGCGAACTTCCTTAAAATAACCCCTACTGGAGTGATGTTTTTCTGAGCATGTCCTTCCCCCAATCACTGTCACATCCCCAGCAAAAAAACAACAAAAAACAAGCACTTTCGTTAAGGCCAGGCAGACATTTGACTGAAAAGACCCCCCCCTCTCTCTTTTTCTCTGTCTCCTTTTCACTGCTCCAAACCCACTCCCCCTGCCTCCCTGTACCTTCCATTCAATTAGAAAGGCGTTAGTTGACCATTGTTATTCTGAACAGGCTTGATGGCTTCATTGGAGGTCTCCATTGGGGCTCATTAACTAAATGGCTACTCTCCTCACACTACTAGGTGCTGCATACCAGTGGAAATCCTCAGTCATTTTTTCTGGAAATAACAAATGTACGTTTTCTTTGACGTTTGCCCTTATTTTCTGTTTCTTCAATGTTCATTACGCGTAGGATATTTTTGGTTAAAAACTGTAGCGGATGTTCCTTGTACTATTCAGTGGACAGAATAATAGACTGAAGTAATAGACTGGAAAGTTAGTAAACCTTTATACCCCCCTCCTCTCTTTCTGTGTTTGTGTCTCGTAGACTTTCCTCCAACAAAAGCCTTTCACTTTCTTGTGTTCTTGTGTGATTTATTCACGAAAACAAATTTTAAAATTAAAAAGGCTGTTCTCTTTTTTTTTTTTCAGACAGAGTAACAAGTAATTGCTAAGGCGTTAACATTTGGAAGTTAAATCCTCGGTATTATAGTTTGAGGAAGGAATGAGGTCAATGGGACAGACTTAGCTGACAATATCACTCATCACCACGGTAGAAAAAAAGCAGGCAGACAATGGCTGGCATACTTATGATACACACTGCCTTAAGCTGTTGTGGTGGCTGGTGTGATTTCCATATTGCACAGAAGTATACTTATTGTTCATGGCTTTGTGTGAATGCTCTAAACTTGATTAATTAGATGCTTCATTTAGTAACTTTTGAGGTTTATACATAGAGTTTGGTAGGTTTGTTTACACCTAGTGATGTGGTTCAATGCAGTGGGATTTAATGGACAAGATGGTCCATCAGCCTGCACAAACACTGAGTCAACAAGTTAGTTCAACTAATGAGCAAACGGTGATATTTACTATGTATACTTGCTCTGTCTATCTGCAGGATATCCTAATTGGCTGTCTAGATAGAAGGCACCCAAAACTGCGGGAATGCATTTATGTTGTTACCTCTCTGGTGTTGAAATCCACCTTTCCCAGACTAACAAGCACTGCCAGGGAAGCACTTTTGAGATTGACAGATTTACATCATATGGTGTGCGGTCTTGCTGGACACCGCTGATTGAGAAACATGAAAGTTATGTCTCTCAAACTGATCGCCTGGCTGCTCTCAAGTAACAGAGTTAATTTCTTTCTTTTTCAGTTGGATTATAGCAGCTCCATAGCTTTGAGTCTCACGTAAACATTTTGTAATTGTGTGTAGGAGATACAACAATACAACAACGTGCGCGTAGTGTGTGTGTGTGTGTGTGTTTGTGTGTAAGAGTGAGAGAAAGAGCGAGATAAATTGTTTTTATATTATCCCTTTGAATCTGTTTACAACTCCCCCTTCTGGTCTGGCATCTCAATAAATAAATTCCATTCAAACGTTTTATTTTAAACTATTTAAGCAACATATTCATACGCTACTACAGTTCTATTCCTCGTGTGGCAGTATTCAGAAATATAAAGAGAACAGTGTTTTTCAGAGAACAGATTTCGCTTCCACTAGCACGTACATTTCTAGTGCACTCAGCAGTCTTTTTCGGCCTTAAGTACAGTGACTTTGCTTTGTGATGTACAACACGGTGAGTGATTTGAGGCCTAAATTTTAAATGTGGATGTTGCAACCCTATAATGAGCAATGAGAGACAGGCCTGCATGGGATCAGCACAGAGTTCCCCCGAGGGGCAAGCATAACTGATTTAAAGCCTGCTCTGAGCTGACATTCCGTTGTAATCCATAGAGAGTTGAGAAGGAGGTTTTATGTTTGGAAAGATGTTCCACCAGACTTTTGTCTGGTGTTGGGGTGGAGGGCCAGAGAGGTTTTTCCTCCAGGTTAGGACCGACAAATCAGAATCTCATTTCTCAGGCCCGGTGATATAATTTGACGACTCTGTTCGCGGCGATATGCTCGTTTAAAGTTGAATTGGCTGGGACCGGTTGCTTGACACCTCCGCTATCAGCTTCATCAGCAGTCTAGATAACTCCGCTAGTACATCATCATCGGTAAAGAGCGAAATGCCTCTTGTGTGTGAGAGGTGGCAAGTAAGTGAGAGGGAGGTTACTCACTCAAATATATCTTTATCAAATACACAGTGGGACGCTCAAAATCCCACGCACGATTGTTGAATAGAAAACTGTTAGAGATCGAGTCATGAATGGAAAGCTCGTATAAGTCTGAACATGTTACAATCGCATGCCTCTCTGACTTCGTTTTTTTTTCCATTCTTTCTGGTGCTTTCAGTGCCTAAAAAAAATGCACAGACAAAGAAAAGTCAACAGAGACATTGTCCCGTTGAAGAAAAGGGCCTCTCCTTGCATAAGCAAACGGTGTTTGTGTGGAGGTATCTTTTCATCAGGGCTGCTCACTTGGCTTTTTCACTCACCTTGGTGAGTGTGTGTGTGTGTGTGCGTGCGCGAGCGTGCGCACGCGCTTGTGTTTAAGTGAGTCTCTGAGCACGTCTGAGGGGGGGGGGAGTGAATTTCAGGTGATGGTCTGTGGGTACTTAGTAACAGAGGGAACAGTGTACAGCGCTCACATTCTGACAACCCTCAGTGTTGTACGCCACTGCTGAAAGTAATCTGAATGTTCGCTTGCAAATATTTTTTTAACCAAGGACTGTGTCAACAGAGCTAACATTTTTGACTAGGTTTGGAGTTTTGAAAGATTTTTTCTTCAAAGGCAAACACATCTACATCCATTTAGTGGCACTATTTGTATTTGATTAAAAAAAAAAGATTGCGTACCATCTAAGAAATGCCAGGGCTATCTTGGCTCTCACCTCAAGTGAATTTTTATTTTGGGATAATTCATTTATTGTTAGACTTATGGAAATTCAATTAAATTATGATAAAGTTTGCTTATCAATTTTAGTTACTGGTGATTTAGTTTTTAAAAAGATCGTTGTAGACGCTGGGATGCACTCCATCACGTTGTATTACAGTGACAGCATTTTTACATAATGTATCCCAGCTCTTGGTATGTTTTAATGTAATGTCCAGAAGCGCTAGCGCGGAAGCACCCGCTGCCCAAAGGTTGACACCCGGAAACATCCGGAACGCAGCAAAATAAGAAAATACAGGCGGACGGCAGAGTCTCTGCAGATACAGACACCAACACACACTTCTAGTGGGTCACCAGTGATGATCGAGAGGGATTATTTTTGTACGAGTCTATACATTGTTTTTTTTTTAGGAAAGTCCTACTCATTCTGCCTTTACTATTATGTCACACAAGTGGAATTAGGGTCAGCACTAGTTTCTAATGTTTGGAACATAAATCAAATCAATTCGATTTTTCAGTGAGTACAATGTTGCCACTGCATTAATTATAGTGTTATAAAATATAAAGGAAACTGTTCAGGTTAAGAATGTCCAGTTTCACATGGCTTGATGTAAAAAAAAAAGTACCCGGCGCGCGAGGACGTGTTCTACGCAGAGCGAATATGGGTTTCTCAGAATCCAGACTTTTTCGGTGGTTTCTATCCCAGTTCCCGTCCCGTGTCTTACAGGAACACTTTGTTGGCAATCGCATTTCATCCTCAGACAGGGGATGCACATGTTCACTTCCTAACAGCACTTGTGTAGAACTGTGTGAAATGGTGTCAGTCCTGGTTTGTATCCCTCCCTCTTTGGTCTCTGTGGAAAGCATGAGCTGGCGTCAATTCCTCTTGCTACCCC
>OMKK01028432.1:1518-16020 GCA_900302305.1 Polymixia japonica
ACACACACACCCTCCCTTTCTCTCTCACCTCCCTCTCACTCTGTCACACACACACACACACACACACACACACACACACACACACGCCGGCGCAAGATAATAAACGCATAGATTGGGAGACAGGGCTGCGAAGAACCTTAATAGAAAGGCGTTGAGCATGTCCTCCCACAACCCAACGGTTTAAACATGTTGTCATTTTGTAATATCTTCAGAGACTCAGTCACAATCTAGCGAAATAACAACGGCAGCCTACGTCCACTTGACAACGCGTTGGCACGCAAACATGAGCCTTCCAGTCAGGCCTTGTGGCCAACATCGTCGAAATTAATTAAGTACGATTGTTTATTATTACTATTAACTTTCGTTTTTTGGTGATTTTTTTTTGGTGATTTTTATTTGAGCAAATCACAGCGGCCTCAAACTCTCAAGACTTTGAACTTTGTCAACACTGAAGAGATTCAGCCGATTTCCTTTTTTTCCCCCAAATCGGGCCCGGCTTTAGTTGGCTGTTAAAACAAAACTTTCCCATTTTTTAAGGTAGTTAAACCTGCTAATCCCGTTAGTTCACCGGTCACGGCGGTCGTGCGTCGTTCTCTCCGTTTAACGCTAACCAAATGTGTCTGGTTTTATCACGAAAGACATTTCTACCACATCGTGACACAACGTTGGCGTTGCAGCGCTGATAAACATCACAATCTTAACAGAGCTTTATCCCTCAGTGTTCTGTAACACCTGTCAGACTTCTGTTCTCAAGGGCTTTAATAGTATTTAGGTGCAGATTATATTTGCTACTGCATCCAACGGCCTGTCCATCACATGACAGCGACTCCCTTTTCCATTCTAACGTTTGTATATTTTGTTGGTGTCGCTCCATTTCCTCTTCTCGTTTAGTTCATGTTATCTTTTATTTAGATCATCTTCATCTGTTTGGTTTTGTTCTTTTTTTTTCCTTTTGTGAAAGAAAAGTTGAAATGATTTTGAAATGATTTTGGGAAGCCTTAGGCCTAATAGTCAGCTTTGGTGATTATTCACAGACACGCACACACACACACACAGTCTTGTATCACTATACTTGTTAGGACCTTCTGTTGACTACATAATGAAGCACAACATCTGAATCTTATGAATCTCAACCTGGTAAAGAACATTTATCTAACAGACCAAAACCCACAAAATAGAATACAAATACAACCAGGGTTTCCCTCAGCTCTCTATTGTGGACTCCACTAACATAAAAATAATAATAATAGACTTTAATTAAATAAAATTGTATGAAATAAAAATAATTAAGCCCAATCATTTTAATTAGCATAATAATTATAGGATCTCTGTGTAATAAGAAGTGAAACTGCCAGAGGCGGAAAGTAATTGAGTAGATTGCATGTTTAAAAATGTTTAATAAATGTACGTTATTTAGCAAATTGACATAGTGGTGCTTCCCATCCCCAGATGTGCTGCAGGCTAGCCTATACCGTGAACCGTTTCCACGCAGGTTCTGACCCTTAACCCCTCCGCTAACCAACTTCCTGCAGGAGGAAACCCGGAAAACCCAATGAATGTTTATTTTTTTGTCTAAATATACAGGATGGATTTTAGATTTTAGCTCAGTGATGGTTCGCTGGAGTTCTCCCTGCGTTCTCCCAGTGTTGTGTTGGTCTCCCCCTGGTCCCAGTGTCCTACCACCGAAAGACAGGCGGCTTAGAGACAACAATGAGCTTTACTTGGATGGATGATGGTTGCCCTTTCAGAGCACTATATATGCCTTTTTTGTCCAAATATAAGCTTTTGCAGAGAATAAGCTTCTTATCAATCCTAGTTTTGTATCAAAACAATCACTGTGCCATTTGAAAACAGAAAAACCATTGTACAATCCACCGTGGTGTCTGTGTTGGATTACGGAGGCATCCTGTACTCGCTGTCCCTTCCACCCTGAAGCCACTGGACGCAGTTTATCGCTTGCGAGCGTTTCATCACAGGAGACAAATTCCTCAGCGACCACTGTGACTTATATGAAATAATAGGATGGTCCTCCTTTAACAACAAGGGAATCGCATGGCGCGCTGTTCATTTACATTTACATCTCTCAGCGCTAATCATATTTAAAACCAATAACTTCAACACCAGGTCACAGAATTGGTTATGCTTTAGATGCTCTACGCATTAATACTGAATTAATACGAGACTGGTTTCCGGTACTACGCAGTTTATAAATGAAATGAATTGCAAAAGCGAAACTTGAAATTAGAATTTCTTAGAATTAGAATTTTAAAGTCTCAACTGATGACTTTTTCTATGATGCTTGAGACCGTTTGTTCTTCAACCTGTCGATGTTCGCTGCTGGAATGTTGACTCTGTCTGTCGTCGTTATACGTTTCTGTTGCTCTCAGGTCTTGAAAAAGAGATCTAAATGAGACTATCTGACTAAATAAAGGCTTCTGTCCATCTTATCGCTGTGGTGGCAGAAGCTTTCGATTCTTCAGCGACGCAAACGGACTACAAGTCATATATTTCAGTGTGTTTCATACACTGCATCGGGCCGAGCACAACGCCGGATGGCTTGAATTCACGCAATTTACCAATGCAGACGGAGGTGCGGTCGTACCGGAGCCAGGGACCCGGGTTTGACTCCTGGCCAGCTCCTGTCTACTGGAGATTATGTGAGTATTTCCTCTCAGTGTTCTGTTGCCTTCCACCATCACCACCGAAGACATGCAGGTCAGGTTAACCAGAGAACATAGGTGTGTGTGTGTGCATGTGTGAGCGCGTGTGTGTGCGTGCGATGCACTGGTGTCATGCCCAAAGTAAGGTGGGATAGTCTCCAGCTCCCCCGGGACCCTGAACAGGCGTCGGCGCGTGAAGGAAGCGAGAGTCAGATCTGTATCGATAAACGCGTCTGCGGCCAGAGACAGCTAAACAAGTCATTTGCTTTCGCTTCAGATAGGAATACCGTAGAGAGCGAAAGCAGACAATTTTTGTTTTAACTGGGGATCAACCCTTGCCATCTGCAGCGGATTATTACGCGTACGCTCGCACAAACACACACGCAGGCGGTCGACACGCAGTGAAGCTGTGTTGCGCGGGAACACGTTACAAAAATGTGTAATCTTTCTCTGGTAATTGAAGGCATAAACAAACTAACATGTACAGGAAACTAATGTTTATTCATGAGAAAGACAGCAGGCAACTAGAAAGGGAAAGTGATTTTGGCTTTCTCTCTTAGAGAGAGGGAGGGAGAGAGCGATGGAGGAAGAACGAGGGAGAGAGAGAGAGAGAGAGAGAGAAAGTAGTTGGATTGAACATTTATTTGTAAGGATTTTAAGAGAGCCAAAGACCTTGTCAGATATTGATCGGGCCTCATCTGCTGAAGGTTTGGTGGCCCACGTTGGCTCGAATGACATCGAATTGGCGCAGTCTGAGAAACTAAAGGCCTTAAGTCCCTCGTCTACTCCCTCAGTCAGTCTGGTAGGAAACCTGTCGTCTCAGGTCCCCTGCCTCCTTCATCCTGCCATGGCTGGTGATGAGGTTCACGCGCCTTCGTCAGGCTGAAAAACTAGGGCAAAACCATAAGCGTCACCTTTGTAGGCAATTTTAACTCATTTTTAAATATCAGGTCCCTCTCTAATAAAACGTTTTAAATGAATGACCTAATTACAGAACGTCACCTAGACTGTATGTTTTTAACTGACACTTGGCTCAGTACTGATGCACATTAGACGGTTCAAACATATGGTTGAATTTCACCAATATTTCCCCCCACTGCCATTTTGCTAACTACTGGCAATTTAGCTTGCTAGCTATAATAACTAATATAGGTTATTTAACGTTAGATAACAGCGGTCGAACAAAGCAGGTATAAGGAGGGGGGCGGACTGGGACAGTCCTAAGATCCCAACCTGTATTTCTTAATGAGCTGTTGGATGTGCCCACAGAAAGACAGTATTTTAACACTTAAAGGGGCAAGCTCGAAGATCTCCCGTTTCGTTGTCTTTGGCGGCACCTATGGCGAAAAGCGGTAATTGCAGGTGTGTTAGATAGATTAGATATATAATAATAATAATACCCAATTATCATTATCTAGGAGGAAATAGGCCTGTGGCACTAGGTCTTTAATGAACAAAAAAGAAATTGTCGCAAAGCCAAACGCAGATGGAGAAACACAAAACTGCAACTTCACTACGATACTACGAGAGCCTCTAGCCAAGTATAATAAGGCCATCAGAGAGGCCAGAAGGGCTCATTTCTCTGAACTCAATAACATCTATTTATTGTACACTTTTGGTTTGCCTTAATTTGCTTTAACACCAGAAGCGCCGGGCCGGTTGGACGTACTTTTTCCACGGTGTTAGATCAAAGCCTTATTTATTTGTTCGTAACTTTGGAAAGGATACAGGTACTATCATAGACAGACCGGTACCATTGAGACTGGGCCTGTTGGATCAGTACCCTGACTGTGAGTAAACAAATATGCAACACAAATAAACTATAATTATTGGCTTACAGGCTTTCACTAATTGGTGTTGGAAGCAAGGAAGCCCTCGGCCTAACAGACCACTTTGATTATTCATAGTGATTGAATTATTATTCACACAAACACATACACACACCTGTGCCCACACACACAGTCCTGTATCGCTATTGTTGCGAGGACCTTCCTTTGACTGCATTGATTCCCCCAGTCACAGGACAGGACAGTTGTCACAGTACATCAATTTAATCGCTCCCTTTAACATTCGGTGCTTTAGTCCACGCAGGAACACAGAGGACTACTTAGAACCCAGACTCTGATTTAACAGGTTGAGGAACAGAACAGTTCGGTCGAGCCCGTGGGACTCCACATGTTCTATGTGATGGCAAAAGCTGATATTCTTCAAATACAATATCTCAAATGTAATATAATATTTGTCATAAGTGTGAGGAATCTCAGGGAGCCGCAGGAGGAAGTGATTGAACTGCACGCTGGACTCGGACCGGCTGGCTGAATAATTAGTATTTCTTGCACAGCCACTTGCAAAGATTCTATTAGCTGTGGTCTTCTGAATGTCAGGCCCCTGTCTACGAAGTCTTTTATCTGCCGTGATGTTATTATATCCAATGAGTTGGAGTTTTTTTATGATCAGAGACATGACTAAATGGAAGTGATGTCGCCCCTCTAATCCAAGCCACTCCCCCGATCTCTCTTAGTTTCACCAGCCCGGGTTCAATGTTCTCCCGTTTCATTCGGTAACTTCTCTTCATTTGAATCACTCAGGTTTCTGATTAACGGTAAAGTCCCAGTGCTCTGAGTTTTACACCCCCCCCCCCCCCTCCAAACGTAAATAACGGGTTAATTCAAGAACTGGGGACATTTAATATCCATGTTTGTTGCTCCTCACATGCAAAGGTGTCTGAATTTCTGAACCTTGCTGAGTCTACATGAGCCTGCTCATGTAAAAGGACATAGTCTGGATTTGGTGATAAGTTAAAAAATATCCCTTAACATTCTAAAAGACCTGATGTCTAAATACCAGAAAGCGGTCAAAGATGCCAGAGAGTCATTTTTCTCTACTTAACTAACAGCCTTCATGGACAGTAACAGAATCTCCAAGGAATTTTAATCTGGTTTTAGATAACTGAGATTGCCCTTCTTAATATCACAAATTACCTCCTTTTAACAGCAGACTCTGGCAAGTGTTCTATTTTAATCCTTTTAGACCAGAGTGCCGCATTCGATACTGTAGACCCCACCATTTTAATACACCGCCTCAGAAGTTGTGTAGGGGTCACCGACGCTGCGTTAAATCGGTTTAGCTCCTTCCTCTTCAGAACTTTCTGAACTTTTCCTCGCAGAACTTTCTGTTAAAATACCTGTACTTCAGGCCCTATCCTGTTCTCCTTATATATGCTTCCACTTGGCCACATAATCTGTAAACACAATGTATCTTTCCGTTGTTACGCTGACGACACCCATTTATATGTTACATGTTCCCATCAAGAATTCCCATTGTACAATTGTATTCCAGAAAAATATAGGCAACCGTGGGCCGGTCTGGACAAAACTCCAGGGCTGAATTTTTTGCGGCAGTACAACCCTGGTCAAATTACATCCACACAGCCAACGTCAGACTTGGCAGCTGAGCACATTTATCTTTTTGCCACATATACCGTAGGACTCGCGCCCCTTGCAGTTTCTGCCTCAATCAGAAAGAAAGAGAATACTAGCAAACTGTCAATCAGTCCCACGGAGGCTAAACCCCGGAGCGATCCATCCTTCGCTTGACCTCGCCTCAGCGCTGTGTGTTCTGGCACAGCGGAACCAACGACCAGCCGGAGAGAGGCAGAAAGAAGAATGGAGCCAGCGGGGTACGACTCTTTTTCAAATCTCCCCATACGCATACGCACACATACGTATACACATACACAGCCACGCACGTGCGCTTGCGTGCACTCGTGCGCACGTGTACCTACACACACATTGACCAGCACGCGCAGTTACAACCGTGAATAGGAATGCTGTTTCTTCTCTCTGTGAAAGGAAACTGCTTTGTGGCACTGATGCCACAGTATGAGGATTAAAAACATTCAACACAACAAATTAATTAAGCACAACACAGACGTATAGTCATATTAGAGTTATTTTATGGCCATGAGTGTGATTCATAAATACTTCCCAATGTTTATTGTTCAACACCATCAAATAGTGTGTATAATAATGTGTTTCCCAGATTCTCTGGTGTTACAACTTGGCCACAACATATTACAACTTTTAGGTTTTCAAACAACAAGAGGAGAGAGAGAGAGAGAGAGAAAGAGAGAGAGAGAGAGAGGGAGAGAGAGAGAGAGAGAGAAGCAGTCATGCGGTGTTTAATCAGGACCTCTGATGCTCTTTTAATTCAAATCACACAAAGGTTTAACATGTAAAGGCTTAAATAAGCAGTTGTTCCACAGTGTCTAACGGGATGTGTCTGAAAGGGCTGGAGCAGCAGTCAAATGTAATCAATACAGTGTTTCCATATAATTAAAGGTTATATTATAATACATTTTAATAATTATAAAAAAAATAATACATCCACAGAGATTTTAGAAAGGTGCAGAATAAAAGTTTTTTCCCCCAAAAAATCATTATGATTTTGAATTAATAATTTTTATAAAATTGTCAGGTCCAAAATGTTATAATTAACATCTGAATACCAATATGGATCGTAGTTGTCTCACTAAAGACTTTGTACACTTTAATTCATTGAACTATTGAACAACATTAAAAAGGCCACTTATCTCAAATCTTTGTGGTCAACAAGCCCACTCTGAACCTAGAAAATGATTCACTATATAAGTTTTAAAATAAAAAGGAGGCCATGCAACAGGAAGTGGTTTAAATTCGGAATTTGTTCATAGTATTAAGACTTTATTGTCTTAATTACCACCATGTTCAGTTCTGTCACTCTGAGAACTGTGTTTACTGCTCAGAGTGACAGACACAGCAGATTGTTGGAGCTCCTCGAAATTGGGTCTGTAATTACCAGTGAAGCAAGCAGGGAATACTGACAATAACCTCCAGTTAGACAGCTGTGTAGCAGAATACACAGGGGTGCCGGAGGAGCAGCTTGTCCGTGTTTGTGTGAAGGTTTACAAGCCTGCCTGGGACCGAGGGTGTAGACACTGTTTTTAGAATCTTATTTTCACATTTTAGAGTTCAAGTAACTTAGCCTCAGTTGGGACACTGACACGGGAAATTAGTTTGACCAGAAAGACCTCGTGGTCCCTCCCTCATCTGCGAGCGCCTGAAACATACTGAGGCTGCCATACTGTTAACAACCTATAAGTCTGCTCTTCTGCCCAAATAAACCCAATTAGCCTTTGGCTCAGATTAGGCGTATTACAAAATATACAAATTCCTGGTCAATAAACCATCACTACAAAAAAATATCTATCTTAACAAGTCATCTAGCCTCATAAAATCGTACTTTTCCAACGTTATTAGCTACTATTAGCTATTGACCGGTGCCCGAATCCGAGAGGGAATGGCTGCTTACGCGTCAGAAAGACACTCGTTGTTTAAAATTCGCAACAGGAAGTGAACTATACGAGTGACATTTGGTGGAAATCCCGCCTCCCTTCACCAGTCAACCAATCGGCGTCTCTACGGAATGTCGGCCTTTAGTGTCGTCCAGAAGGTGTTCTGGTGCCCAGAGAACAGAGCTGGTGTTGATCCGGTACAGAGGAGCTCAGCTCAGGGTTCTTCCCCAGAGGAAGTAAATACAGCCACCAAATAAGAACACCATGATCCTCTAATACCCCCTCCGACTCTCTCTCTCTCTCTCTCTCTCTCTCTCACACACACACACACACAGAATTACTTAATTTCCCTCTGCTCTTTCTTCTGCAGATTACCATTCTTGCGCCTATTGACTCGTTCTTTTCCCTAAAAGACTTGTCATCCACTTCCTTTAAAACTCATCCTTTCTTTCTCGATTCTTTCCCTATTCATCGTTCCGTTTCCCTCTTTTACCTGAACTTCCCGCGCGTCGAGATTCGCGCTGCCCTCCCTGACATTTGACGGCGCGCTGTAGCCTAAGTGTCTAATTCGCACACGAAATGTCAAATACAAGCGATACCTTTCGAGGTGCCGAGTCCGGACAATCGTACGCTCAGTCAGGAACGCTCGCTAAGCTGAACCAGCTCATGGTGGGAATGTCCAGTCTAAGACTCCAATGGAAAAACATTTAGCCAGAGTGTTAGATAAACAGAGAGAGAGAGAGAGAGAGAATAAAATGACGATACACGATACCATTAACATCTTGATGACTGCTGGTATAACCTCTTGGCAACTAGACCGAGGTTCTGCGTTATAAATAGGCCTAGCTTTGTACGATAGCTACTGTCGTCGGTGAGCCAAACATGTGACACTAGGAGACGCACGTGCCTGCCGGCTGTGTTAAGAGTACGCTCCTGGTTGTTTTACGAGTGAATGTCCGAACCGCGAGGCCAGGACTGCAGACCACGCAGTTTAAAAGAGGAGACGTTGACAAGCCGATGCAGTGCGATCGTCTTATGTTTTACCAGGCTGGTCAGTTAGAAGCAAAATGTTAATTACCAGGATGTAGAGGTAAAAAAAAGCCCCACCCACAAATCTTACTGAGAAATCAAGGTTACTTTGACATCCTGTGAAAATCTCCCTCAAATCCTCTTTTCCTTCGACATTAAATGAAATAAACCACAGTTATTTATTGTTACACAGCATGACACAACTAAAGCCTCTTATCTGAACTAACCCAATTAAAGTAAATAGGCCCAGGTTTTTATTTGAAACCCACAAACAAACAAGCAAACACACACAAAAACAACTTAACCTTGTACTTTTACGGTGGGACTTTTAATTGAATTTGAACTGGTTTCATCTATTGAATCAAGACATTCCACGACCCCGGAAGACACTAGCGGTTTGTCTCCTTTCGTGGCCGCGAGGCATAATAAGATTTGTTATTTCTGTTTATTTATTTATTTGTTTTTTTTAACGGGGACAGTGCACATTAATAAACATTGCTGTAAATGCGCCAGAGTTAGCCAAGAGGTTATTTGTCATCTGAAGACGGATGATTCAGGACAGCATTTCAACACAAGCTCCTAACATATTGCATTATTACCTTGCGTATGAATTTTGCATGTAAATGAACAAGAAGAGCAAAATGTGCCCTTTTAGTTGAAATGAATTAAGAGTCAACTCTGTAGCTGATGAGTGGCTCAGGGCACGTTTCAATAATTACTCTCATTGTTCCTCGACCTCATTTGTTGCAGAGATGAGATTGGCTTAAACTTCAGAAGACATGTCAACACTCTGTTCTGGAGGAAACACTAACAACTAATGAATAAATACACAGTCGGACGCTTGACAGACGGAGAGAAGACACGGGAAACGGGGGACAGGAAGACAGCATCACATCCCAGACAGACAGAGTGACGACAGGTTGAGACACAGATGAGTTAAGATGAAGATTAATTCGCCTTCAGACATACTAATAAGGAAAGCTTTGCATCTGCAGCCTGTGATGACCTCTGTAGTAATTCCAACAGGGACGGTTTGTGTAAGCGTGGAAATAATAATAATAATAATAATAATAATAATAACAATACAGATATAATACGATTCTGCACTTATTATTATTTATAGAGCACTTTTCATAACAGTTAAAGTGTTGTGAAGAAATAAACAAGTAATATGACTCAAGATGACAACATCCTCTATAAATAATATTGATACTATCTACAGAATAACAGAAGATTAAAAGACATAATAAATCATTTAAGATTTATAATACATCATTTAAGATTATAGATAAATAATTTAAATCTTGTCGTAAAACAGAATTCATATAATTAACTAAAAGATATATAAAATGCTAGAGGACATTATTAAAAATCAAAAGCAAGCTTATATAAATTAGATTTCAAAAGGTATTTGAGTGAATTAAAAGAGTCTGCCAGCCTGATGTCTACGCCTACAGAAACGCTGGATTATTAGTCAGATATAAGGTGCTACGCGGTCGTCAGCTTCTCAGTTAGGCCCTGCCAGGTGAGGAAGCATTATTATAAATGTCAACCATTTAAACGCAATCATTATGCATGGTCCAGTTCGCTGCCAATTAAATCCTCACACAGGAAGCAGAGCATCAGATTGACGGGAGAGAAACAGGAAGTTCAAAACATTCCAAATGGACTCAAAGACCAGCAGACCATGCTAGGAAACAACGAGGCACCTATTCAACCCGGAGTACCATGTGTAATCATGTCGACTGGAAGGGAACGTATATCCATAAAACTGTCAGGTTCTGTCAGGTTACAGCTGGATTCTAGTTCAACTTTGCCCTTATCCGATATAGACCAAAACGTATGATAGTGTGTGTGTGTGCGTCTGTGTGTCCATCTGATGCGCTCGAAACCACGTGTGTGTCTTCCTGTTAACCCGTCTTCCTGCCCGCTCAACTTCCTGCCTGTCCTTCTGCTCACCTGTCTCTCTCTATTTGTCACTACGTCTCGGGGGAAATCTCTGACTTGCCAGCGGTGCTCCTCACAGCCTGAGCCACCAGGGGCCCACCAGGAGGGGACACGGAGAGACAGAGAGCTGAGAGAGCAGTGTGCACAGAGACCGTCGCCTGGAAAAGCCAGAGAGTGAGAACGCAGGGTGATCTCGTAAATAGGCCAGAGAGTGACACGGAGAGCAGGAAGAAGCTGAGAGTTGTCCTTAATTTACGCGTCGTACCGGTCCGTACGGCTTATGTAAGACTGTCGAGAGTGACCATGAAACCCAGCCTCGTCCTCCTTCCATCCGAGCCCAAGTAGTGAAAGAATAACAACCCACCCCTTCCAAATGCCACAATTAATAGTAATATATATATAATATATATACTTCGGTTTACTTATTGATTAAAAATGCATTCCTTCACCATGGGCAAGCACATAAAGACCAGCTGAGCTGTGAGAGATCCACCGAACTAGCTAGGAGCAAGGAGTATTCAACCTGGCACACATAACGCTTTGCTACACCTGAGCTCTTAACAAACAAGTTAGACGAGTGGCTGGTTTCACCATAAAACAGAACGCTCCATCTACACCTAGCAAACACGTGAACAGGCGGGCGGGCAGGCGGGCAGCAGGTGTTGGGGCGGGGGAGGACACAACCTAAATGTAGGCTTAGCAACCCGATAGCGGGCTTCACTTTCCGATCCTCAGTGGACTGTTGAACAAAACAAAAAAAGCACAATGTGTTGTTTGAAACGGGGGAAACAATTCAGTTCCTTTTCCAAGGCACCGTCGGAAAGTCGAATGACGTAACTTAGAAGATCCAGTCCGTTCTTTCTATTACAAACGTAGGTTTACACAAACTTCAGTAATAAGTCAAAGTTAAAAAAAGGAAAATACTAAACCAAATTTAGAAGGCAAGATGCAGCATGCCATCTTAAGAGGTCCTGAAACCCTCCTCTCATAAAACCAGGAAGGCCAGTGGCATCAAGAACATTTAATATCTACAAATTATCAACCGTGACCCTACTGATCTACAACATCCCTGCAGTACTCAAATAAGAACCAGCTGTGTCGTTTTTTTTTTGTTGTTTTTTTTTAATCCGACAGATCTACAAAGGTAAACAGGAAGAGGCAGAGGAGCAGCAGAGTGATGGTTAGGAAGCCATGATGTCACTTCCTCCTGAAGCTAGAGCCACAGGGTGACGACGTGGAAAACGGTTCGCTAACCGTTGTGTTTGTGGTCTACGGAGGTGGAAGCGTGTCGTGTCTTGGGCTGCATGTGTCTGTCTGCGCGTATGTGTGTGTGTGTGTGGTTTATGTGTGTAAGAAAGGTTCTAGGTTACCAATGTTACATTTACATACCAAAGAGCAATATGGACCGGAGCCATATCCCCTCCTGGCAACTTCAACTCCATATCAAATCAAATTGATTTCTGAGTGGGCTGATGGACAAACAAAGCCACATGGATCCAGTCTCGCTTAAAGCGGGGTCTCTCGGTCATACCTACACAGAAACGTATACAAATCCCTTAATATTCAACCTTTTTTTCTACTATGAGCTGACGCAGTTCAGCAGCTTACATATCAATACAAATCATTTGAAGGCCAATTAGACAAAAATCAATTAAAGCAATCATTCCCTACATGGGTTACGCATACTGCAAAAATGTATACATGTATTCTACATTCTACATTAATATTTATTACAATGTGTCATCTGGCAAGCATTACATAAAGTCCCCAAAGAAACACTGAGCCCAGTCAATATAGAACATCACTGTTGCTATAGTAACAATGTCATTGTGACATACTATGGTTCTTCAGGATTTTGGTCCTATGTGAATGAAAAGAACATTGAGAGAGAGGCAGACAGAGAGAAGTTGTGGTTCTCCATGTTTTGGAGAACCTGGTGCTCATTAAGAAGGGCAAGTGCTTTATCTCCAATGGGAATAACTTCACTATCAGTACAGTTAATTGCGTATACGTTAAGAAGTTCTACAACTAACACAAATAAAAAAGGAGCGATACGGCAACCCTGTTTTATTCATCTATTTATCTCAAATTAGGTGAAAGATTTCTAAAATTTGCTCTAAGTCCCAAAAAATTCAATAACTTAAAACATAAATAAGTGTTCAACCATGTCAGATGTTTTATAGAATTAGATTCTGATAAAATCTTTAAACAAAGGTTGAAATCCCGTTTTCGTCCTTGGTAAGAGCAGCGTTGATATAAAGAGATTGTATTTTCTTTGTCTCTCCTGAAAAACCATTTAGTTCTTGATGTTATGAATGCTCCTTCTGCTTTCTCCGTATAAGTTTAGATTTTATTTTAAGGAATACAATCTTATCTGGTCTTGTTCACTAAGGGATACATAACAAATTATTTATTTCCTTTAAAATCAATCATAAAATCATTCCTGGAACTGTCTTGAGGTACCAGACAATTCTCTTGGCTTTTAGTTGGTTAGTAAAAAATTAAACATGACAAAATTCTATTATTGAATAAAACCCCTGACAACTGAACTCAGACTAAACTAATGTGTGCCTTTCAGCTGTTGTTTGAGCAATGTTTTCTTGCTTTGAATATAATAAAAATCTAATTTTATTTATTTAGATTAAATATCGATTCGAGAGTCCGCATGGCAAAACATCTGAATCAATTAACTCAATTGATGTTTTGCCTAACATGAGTTGATCCAGGTGTGAGAAGGAGTGGGTTTGGAAGGACACTAAGACCTCACAAAACCAATCTGGCAGAGTTGCAATTAACAACCACAGCTGGACCAATAGCATGCATGGAAATAATAGTCAGGGCGTGAGAGAGAGAGTGAAAGCGAGAGAGAGGAAGAGAGTGACAGAGCGAGAGAAAGACCATGTCTGTGTGTGTGTGTGTGTGCGCGCGCACACCTGTGTGAATCCCACCACAGCAGCTGATTCTCTGCTCTGTCACACAGCCTCTCAGACCTTTCAGTGCTCCAGCAGCATCAATGTTGAATGCGTTGCCAAGACAACATTTGTTCCATTTGCCCAAAAAAAATCTTTTATTTCCAAAATATAAAAAGTCATTTCGAATTTACAACGACTAAATCAATAATTTTATCAACTCTCAGGCACGCGTACAACAAATACATACTCACACGAAAAACATTAGGACTCTAGTTTCCGGATCAAGGCGCAAATGTGTGAGGTCACAAGGTGCAAGTGGGCGTGGTCAACACGTTTTTTTTGGTCATTTTTGGGGCATGAGACGCTGGTGCACCTGCAGCACAGTTGTAAACAGGGTTGGATTAGGATGAATAAACTATGAGTAGGTATGTTGGGGCTGTCTTCAATTATAGCCAATCAAATCAGCTCCTCTCGGGCCCCTTTAAAAGCAGAGCACTGTGTGCCATGGTGCACTGATGTTTTCATAATGGATAGGGAGACCTGATAGTTCACACACACACACACACACACACACACACACACACACACACACACTTCCTAGAGTTCATCTTGTGAGCGTGCG
>OMKK01028452.1:2428-23018 GCA_900302305.1 Polymixia japonica
CAGTTTTACGCGCACCGGCTGCATCCTTGCTTATCAATGATGTCAAAACGCCAGTGAATGTCAACGTTACAGAGGGCAACACTACATTACATTACAATACAATACTCAAAGAGCCTACAATTCAACCTCTGGCCCGCTTATTCACTGTTGGTGACAAGGGTCAGAAATGTTTGGTTGCACATTACCCTGACGCCTTTAACAAAAGGGCTTCCGAGCATTTCAAAATCACAAAAAAAACAAAAAACTATTGCCCAAAAGGTAAGTTAAGCGGCAGGTTGCAGCGGGAGTAGATCCATCAGCTGAGCGCTGACTCAAGGGCAATAAAAAATCGCTCAGAGGGGGGGAAATATCCCTCCACTCACCTCGCAGTCGTACAACTCGCTCAGCTGCTCGATGATCCACTCCTCCAGGACGAGTCTTTTCCGCAGCTCCTTCCTGTCGTACTTGACCGTCACTTTGCCTTGCTTCTTCTGGACCGGGTCATCCCGGGTTATGGGACCGGGCGCCGCGCAGCCCACTCCGGGCGCAGGCTGGAAAAACACCCGGCTGCCGGCGGTGGGCAGCGGGGCGCTCGTTTCGGTGCTGGCGGCTGACATTGCGGAGGAGTTGCCCGTTTAGATGTGTGGGTGATGGAGAGAGAGGGACTGCGGGTAGCTGTTCAACGACCAGGAGAATGGAAGGGAGCTTTTAAACACCTGCTATTTAAAGCGCCAGAAGACGGCTGAGAGGGCGGAGCGTCCCAAGCAAATTCCCTTCAATGGTTCCTTTTAACCCAATGCGCACCAGTGCGCACTGCATGGATAGCAAGGAGATAGGCGCTATCGCAGAGAGACGCCGAAACTTGACGGCAGTTCGCTGATTACAGTTTGATCACATTTATACACATTTATACAACTCAGATTTGCATAGTGTATACACAAAAGATCACCCGCGAGAAAGAGGCATAGCAGCAACCGAGACACTGTAATCGAAATGCGTGGTCACATTATTCTGACGACCGCTTTCAGAAATGTTCTGGCGTTTCTCTGTAGATCCGAGACACAAATACGTATGTCCACATGAAGATGAGAGCACGGGAAATCACTTGAAAACGTTTGGTTAGTGTTTGACTTATTTATTGCGCATGTGCTTTGTGGTCACATATTCTGACGGCTGCTGTTAGAAATGGTGACCTTTTGAAATAGGCTGTGTAGGCCTATTCCAAAATAACTTTAAGATTTGGTCATGCAAATGTCACTTATACATTCATGCACAAATAAGCACATTTTTAGAAAATGTTAGTTCATAGTTTATCTAATAAACTGCAGTAAACGGTTGTTTCTAAAACTTAATCGACAACATACCTGTAAAGAAAATGTGCAACAGCGACCTCTGCCGTCGCACATTTCAGTGGCCACGATGTTGTAGGGCTACTGTCTCTCTCTAACGTGTAGTTCATCTGCCACCTAGTGTTATCATTTGGTCATAAACCAACGGTGAACTTTTGGAGAGTGATTTTTAGTTGTTGCCACAATAAAAGGGCCCCATTAGTAACCTCGGTGGCCTTGTGTGCCGTTAAAAACAGGCATGCACAAAAATAGGCCTACACCATGTAATACTAGGGATGTTTCAAAGACTATTCTCGGAGAGCAGCAGAGCTGTAACATTGATTCATCGACTTGGGGGCAATTCATCTCAGAATTATCATCGGGTAGTTTAACTCAGACATCTGTGAGTGTTTAAGAACATATAACCTGAGGTTCGTTACTAGTAAGATTCGCAAGAGTGTACCAGAGAGAGTTAGAAAACACTCGTGAATAATGAATATAAACTGACTGCACTAAGAAAGTAGGCCTGTTTCAAATGGGAGATAAGCACAATCTCTTATCCACCAGGGCTACAGCCCTATCAATATGAATGTATTTATCAATATAGAGGACAAACAGTAAGTAGACACACGCAAAACACCAAACCAGAGTGATGTATGGTCTTCATACACATAGCACACGCACACGCACACGCACACGTCACGCACACACACACACGCACACACAGATCTTCGTCAAGGGCCAAGCGGTAATTTGAGAGATTACACTGCCGCTTTGTGGCATATTCAGACACTAGGTCTATTGATTTCTTTGAACGTTTATTTAACCAGTTGCGCCGAGGATAAAAACACCCTCAAGAGAGACCTGGTCAAGGAAGTAGCATCAAGACAACCACAAAAGTTAAGAGAAAAAACGTAAAGCCAGGAAGAGGAAATAACTTTTCTTTGAATTTAATGAGTTTTTAAAATCAACACATTAAGTAGAACAATAATCTCATATTTAATAAGAAATATTTAAAGTAAGCGTGTAGCCTACTGTTATCACACATGCATCTTCCCATAAATCAAAAGCCTTAAAGATTCTCGATCATTCAAAAGTTTATGGCTCTCTCTGACAAGGACATGCAAAGGTTGCCTATATGACTCTACAGTAGGCTATAAGGTTATTCAGTCAGGTCCACTCCCCCTATACACTTTTGGACTGCCTCGCAAATTCCAGTGAGCAGCAGACTTTCCACATCAAATCAACTCTGCAACAGAAGCGGAGTGATCGTGTGTCAAGTGATTGTTCCGCACGTCACGATGGCGTTTCTGTCCACTCTCACGCCGGTTTTTGTGGCCGTTCTGTGTGTGTTGATAGCATTTATCATAATAAATACGCGGAAAACGGAGACGGCGTCCACTGCAGATACTAAGGGGGAATCAAAACCCGCCGCTAAGTCCAGACCGTGGGTCGACCAGGATTTGCAAGATGACACAGAAATCAGCCTGAAAAATGGTAAGACGTAGCCTACCGATTTAAAAGTGGTTAATGTTAGGCTGCCGTAGGTCGTAGTTTGCCCGAATGTGTCTTCAAAAATTCAGGCTGGATACAAATGATCACAATTTCAATTATGTCTGTTATTGAATGTGGCATCGAAAAGTCCTTTGGCTGACTTTTCTTTCTTGTGCCCACGCTGGGCGTCACAGCTCGCTGCTGAGAGCTGTTCACTTGTTCTGGGTGAAAAGAAAGCATCAGTGAAGCCTCCAGACTGACAGGCTACCTGACATTCAGAGCACCTGCCAGATTCTTGTTTCAGTTGTCAGAGTGAAAACATATCATACTGTAGCTCTGTCCTTATAATTAATATAATTCTAGACTATTATCTCTATACAAATATGTAATGACTGTAATGTCTATTACAAATATAAATCTGAGTGGATGAGACTGTTTCATCAGACATGGTAAAGTTCAACTGCCAGTGCCACGTTAACCCATTCAGCCTTTTTATGTTTACTGTGGGAGACTTTGAGTGTCCTTTGTTGTTTTAACTTTTTTCTTGTTGTTGCTATAAGAAAAATTAAGTACTTACAAGTAGTTTCATGGAAAAAATAAGTTCTGCGGATAGGAAGAGATGTATTTCATGCAAACACGTTGGGAGTAGGTAAACAAGTGAGACACAATGGCTGAAACAAAAGGCAAGTGTTATCTTCAGAAACTGAACCTGCAAGTATTTCCAAGAAGAAACAAGTGCGTCGGTCTGCGGAAGGAAAACCTTTACAGTAAAAAAAGAGTGACCGTCAGCATGGTCTAATCTCATTTCCACATGTTACGGTGAAGGTCTGGTTACAGAGATGGTTTACAGAGATGAGGAGCAGTCAAAAAAAATGTTTGTGGCGGCACCACGTGCCCTGTTTTTATTTAAGTGACTAGTGGCACAAGCGATAGGTGTGGCCAGCAGGATAGTGTCGCTTCCACTGAAGGAAGACCAGGCACCATGTGGATATTCATGGGTGGGTCTTCCTCTGTAGTTAGTCATGTCTCAATAAGGAAAGTAAACAGGGTGGCACGGACACACACAGTGATTGTGAACTGAACTCTGGGGGGTTGTTGTTCAAATACTCAATGGCTATAAAGAGTTACAGATTAACACTTTAATATGGCTGATACCAGTATTGGTGTCAACGCATTCATAATTTTTCTGATAGCAACAAAAAAAAGTAAGGTAGTTTAAAGTAAAGTATATATATAAAAACATATATGCTTTTACTTTTTACTAATTTTCAAGAAAGAGACAGAGACCCTGAAAGACTCATAGACTATAAGAGCTTTCGAAAGCTTTCTCAAATTACTCCAGCAACATCCATGTGTCATAAGTTTGAATTGCATTGTTTACAATTTCATTGTATTCTTATTGACTGCTGCACCATGTATTGTTGACCAGTGATCAGTATCCATCAATAACAATCCTGAAAAAGTACTGATTGCAATTATCCAATGACCATGCCCGTCACTACAGTATATGCTGGACTCTCTTAATACCCTCTTAATAGTTGAATATGCACCAGTCACTCGATACCTACAGTACAGTACTGTACTCCCATGCACCTCATAATCCCTGCTGAATAATACCTGAACACTGACACTCTTTTCAGGCTGACACACATCAATAACTTTGCATCAGACTTATGCTACTACTACATTGCTATACTTGAAGTACTATGAGCATGTTATTGCTCAAACATTACCTTGCTTATGATACTACTGTTAATATTTCCTTACTACTACTGCTTACTATTTCCAATTCTGACTTCCTTAACACATAATACTCTACTTCCATTTACTATTGCGCTGTAGTACTGCAGTACTATGTCGTCTTGTTGCATATTTGTTTTGTATCATTCTTACTTCTCATGTTGACTCTTTGTTTTGTTTGGATTGCACTGTGGACCCAATATATATTTTTATGTTTCATTGCACATTCTTGCGCCGTTGTACTGAATTGGATTTGGGAACTAGCACTCTCAATCTGTTTTATAAGATTCCTATCAACTGTCAAATCAGAGGGTACATATTGTTTTTCTCCCTTTCCTGTCGTCACTTTAGAAGACGATGACTGGGCAGACACCGACGAGGAGGATAATCCTCCCCATGTGCCCTACGTACCGCCCCGCTACCCTGTGGGCGTCATGTTGCAGAGATCCCAGGATTTCTACACCCTGATGAACCAGAGGAGGTCTGTCCGATTCATCAGCCCTGAGCCAGTTCCACGGGAGGTCATTGATAATGTTATCCACACTGCAGGTATGTGTGTTGTTACTGTTAGGAGGAATAGATATAGGCACATTCATTCAGTGTGTGGATGTTTCAAGTTAAACACCCACAAATGGACCTCTTGCTAACCAGACGCCCAGGCACATACACTAAAAGTGTGTGGCCAAAAGTATGTGGACACTGCTTCTAATTAGTGGATTTGGCTAATAATCTGGGGCTGTTTTTCATGGTTCGGGCTAGGCCCCTTAAATCCAGTGAAGAGAAATCTTAACGCTACAGCATACAGTGACATTCTAGATGATTCCATGGTTCCAACTTTTTGGCAACAGTTTGGGGAAGGCCCTTTCCTGTTTGAGCATGACAATGGCCTCCGTGCGCACAGCGAGCTCCATACAGAAATGGTTTGTCGAGCTTGGTGTGGAAGAACTTGACCGGCCTGCCCAGAGCCCTGACCTGAACCTCATCGAACACCTCTGGGATGAACTGGAACGCCGACCGCGAGCCAGGCCTAATCACCCAACATCAGTGCCCGACCTCACTAATGCTCACGTAGCTGAATGGCAGCAAATCCTCGCAGCAATGTTCCAACATCTAGTGGAAAGCCTTCCCAGAAGAGTGGAGGCTGCAAAGGGGGGGTACAAACTCCATATTAATGTCCATGATTTTGGAATGAGATGTTCAACGAGCAGGTGTCCACATACTTTTGGCCATGTAGCGTATGCCTGACTTGTGTCACTTGGTCACAAACTGTTTTTCTCCCTCTCTTCTCACCCCACCACCGGCCCCTGGGTAGCCACTGCCCCTAGCGGAGCACACACAGAGCCCTGGACGTTTGTGGTGGTGTCAGAGCCAGAGACCAAGCACCAGATCAGATTGATAGTTGAGGAAGAGGAAGAGGTCAACTACCGCCAGAGAATGGGAGACAAGTGGGTCAGTGATCTGGCCAGGTTAAGGTGAGCACGTGTGCACACGGAGACACAGAGGCGCATTCAGTCACTTAGTCACTGACTTTCTCTCTCTCTCTCTCTCTCTCTCTCCTTGTCTCGCCCTCCTTTTCTCCAGAACAAACTGGATAAAGGAGTACTTGGACGTGGCTCCTTACCTGGTCCTCATCTTCAAACAGACCTATGGGATTCTACCTAATGGGAAGAAGAAGACTCACTACTACAACGAAATCAGTGTCTCCATAGCCTCTGGAATCCTGTTGGCTGCATTACAGGTAAGTGATCACATGTCTTGAGGCATAGAAGCAATCGCTCCCTGTGGTTGTATCATTAGGATTGCCTCCAGAAAGTTACCCAGATGTTTCTGCTATAAACACTATTTGGCTCTGGCAGAACTATGCAGCTGGCCAGCCTCTTGTCTAAAAAATACATGCATTTAGTATTAAACCTCAAAAGTCTGTTGTGTTGCTCATGAACAAGGGAAACCTGTCATGGGACTGAATTTCTGAATCTGTCCAATTGCTCATTAGAATGTGGGTCTTGTGACTGTGACATCAACACCCCTCAACTGCGGCCCCCAGCTCAGGCTCCTCCTCAAACGACCAGCCAATGAGAAGCTACTGATGCTACTTCCTGTTGGTTACCCTGCCTCTGATGCCACTGTGCCAGACCTGAAACGCAAGCCCCTGGATGACATCATGGTGCACATATGATGTCATCAAATCAGTCTGAAATTAAGACAAACCAAGTGGCATTCTTTTGTAGTTTCACCTTCACCTACAGCTGAAAAGTTAATAAAGAACCGAAGAGGTTCAGGTTAGCATCATAGTTCCACTGTAGTTCCACTGAATAGAAAAGATAAATAACTGGACATATATTATGTATATATATATATATTGCATAGATATTGTTTTTGTGTGAATTGTGTGCTTTGGGTTTTTCCAACAACAATATCTCCATATTGTACATGAAAATATTTAGAACCAGTAGTTTTTTAATTCATTAATTCAGTAATTGAGCTTACCAGATTGTTAAAGGGTGGTGAAACCCTAAACTCACTTGTTTTAGCTGTTAATCAATGCTCAAGGCAATCTTATACTGAAGCACATTCATCCTTGTTGTAGTAATGTTTTTTTCCTGGATTTTCTGTTCAAATCTTGGCTTTTTATCATCAACTAGTGGTTTGTCTGAATGATGACTATTAATTACTCCAAAGGTTACCCCCCTCTCTGTGCCAGTTGACTCTCTCCATTAGCTAGCTACTAATGACGTGCACAAGGTCAACTGCGTAGGGGCGTGACTCCATAATGGAATTTGCACACCCCACTGCCCATCTCCACCCACAATTTAATATGTTTCAAAATTGGAGACAGGCAGATACTATTTGTTTCATCACCCTTTAAAGAAATTAGGATTTTAAATGAAGAGTTTGTATGAATATTATTTAATTATTAAGAAAACCTGGATACAAGATTATTTCACGTAACTTATATGTTGTATTAAAGCCATTTTTCTTTTCCTGAATTTTTCAGACTTGGAGTCTAAAACAAAATGGTCTGCTTTCATATTTGATAGTAGTTTGTCACCATTCCAGCAGCACTAACAAGTTACCTTTGTGTTTTACTGAACTGATTAAATTGTCTGCAGTTTTGGTATTTGCCAGTTACATTACAAACTGCAGAACATGATTGTTTCTTTTTTCTTTGTTGATATAATTTTTTAGAAATTCTTTTAAATTACCATTATTGTTTTATCATCACTTGCTATTTAAGTATTAAGTGATTCAGCTAAAGACTTTACTCAATTTAGGTTTTGCACAATGATATGAAGAAACAGGATAAAAAACACAGATAAAGTACAATGATTAACACTGAAGATTAAATTAGTTATTTGTCTGCATGAGATTAAACAAAAACCCAAGAGGCCTACAAACAGCCCAGTCATTTTTTAATGCTACACTTCACCGCATACATGGGTCCAACTAGGAGCACTCCACAACAGCTGGCATTTAACATAAAACAGATTTATTTGAACTCACTTTGCTTTTTGAACTTGCCACTGCATTGATTTTAAACAGTAATTTTGCCCATGATAGTCCTATTGAATTCCAAAACACACACACACACACACACACACAGTAGAGTTTGTCCTGCAGAGTAAACAAAGGGGAGTATCTATGAAGAGCAGTTTCCAAATATAAGGTCTTCTGTCCTTTAGTTCTTGACCTTTTGTTGTTGAAATTTAACTACTAACTAGAGAGGTAGAATTTCAAAAACAATGTTCAGCCCCAGTGTGTGTGCACTGTGCAATGCATGTGAGTGAGTTGTACCGCTTACTCAATACCCATGAATGTGGGATTGTGTGTTTGTGTGTACGTACGGTCAGACGGGTGAATTAAGGTTGGCCTTCTGGTTCACTGGTGTTTATCTTACCAGACTGCAGGCTGCACAGCACAGCTGGGTGTATTTGGACCGGCGGTGGCAGGACACGGTTTCTTCTTTTAAATTGTGATTTTCTTCCCTCTGTAGCACACTGAAAGGGATACTGCTCAGATCACTGGAGGACAAAGTGATAGGGGTGTGGAAGCTCAAAAAGGACCGACATTGAGGGCTAGATGTGAGAGTCACGGTGGGAGAGCAGGACAAAGAAGAGACGGAGAAAAAGGAGGAATATCATGATGACAGTAGATTCAATTCATTAATCACAATGTTATTATGTTTGTTTTGCTTGAAACCGATACTGACTCTGCATTAAAAGTTTGACTAATTCATTACATCAAATTCCATACATTGCTATGCATGTTATTTCTATCCCACATAAAGTAATCAATTACATGAATGTCCTGTCATTTGGTATAGATGGATATAGGGAATTCTCAGCTGTAGCAGTAGCACCTGCTTTGAGCAGGGGCTCATGCAATTTTTACGTTGATAACCAGTATGCGTACAAGTCCATCTACCTGCTCAAAGCTACCACATCCCTGTCAGATGTACGATCAATATGTTCTGTGAAGGGCTGTCAAAGGGGAACACGGACGCGTGTGATGGGAATGCTGGGGCTCCATATGTTTTAAAGGATGGTGAACGCTTTGTGGCAGCAGGGATCTACAGCTGGACCAATTACAGATGTAACGATGCTGACCAAAAGTCAAGTGAGTCTACAAGTGGATAGATACTTAGACTGGATCAAAAAGACAGTGAATGAGAATTAATCTTCGTACACACAGTTCATACATTTATAAAATAAAAAGGGTTGCAGGAAGATTTGGTGAGGACTGCGCAGTCTTGCAACTTCATCATTAAACATTATAAAGAACCAAATCTCATTATCTTTCAGTGCTCTGTACTCTTCTTTGGTGTTGGTGTAGTTGGTGTTAAGCCATTCTTTGATATTTTAAAATGTAGTTCTTTTTTCTACATTTGTCAGCTACCCATTTAGGCACCACTGGCTGCAAGCTTGCTGCTACATAACATGATATTCAGGATCTTTTTTTGCTTTATTCTGCACTTGATAATATATCCCTGAGCCCAAATGAGATATTTCTTCAAGCTCCCTATCTCTTGTAAAATGTCAGGTGTATTGTGACCCCATGTAAACTTAATGTATATTACAAACTGCTAGTTTTCTCTCTGTTTAGGCTGTTAAAAGATAATTCCATTTTTTACCTGGACCTCATTTCCCTATCCTTTCCTATCATACAGATCAGCTGTGACCAAAATCGTAATATTGCTTCGTTATACTGGTAGACCGCTAGTCTCCAATGCAGTTCTTCGGGGCAAATAGGACTCCACAAAAATAGATCCCAAAATCACATAAATATGTCATTGTCAAAACAGCAACAGTCATCCTGCAATGACACATCTGTTAATAGATGTTATTAAAAAGATATCTCAAGACATGCCTGTCTCGTACGGTTTTGATGCTATTTTAGCCATTCCCCTGGTGCATGAATACTAGCAGCCAGCAAGGGGAAACAAGTAAGTGTTGAACCAATGGCCAACTAGCATAAAAACTGTACAAAACAGGCATATCTTGAGATTGTTTCAATAGCATCCACTTACAGACATGTGTCATTGACAGTTTTGAAAAGGACATGTTTTGGATGATTTTGGGATGGATTCCTGCCCCAAAGAATTGTATTGGAGCCTATAAGCGACCCCAGCCAACTGAGTCTGTAAATACTATGTAAACATTGCTATAACGAACCGATTGATGAAAGTTTGGTCAGAGCCAATCGGTATGATAGGAAAAAATAGGGAAATGAGGTCCAGGTCGAAAATGGCTGGAATTATTCTTTAATGTCTCTCTATTTTAAATATTAAGTGCATTTCAATAGCAGTAAAAAAAACCTCTGGGAAGGGAAACCCAGCATTTTGGACATTTATGGGGATTTTAATCTTCATTGGCTTTTGCCTATCACTACTTACAAATTAGGAGAAATTAAATTAAATAAATTACTGAGCCAACTGACCACCTCTTCAAAATAGCTCCGACCTACGGGATATTTTGAGAAAGGGAGCTGTTTTAGGGCTGAGTATTGTAAGTCAAAACATAATTCTCATGCGTTTTGAATGCATCTGCCACCTTCAGGTGTCAGTATATTCAAGCACGAACATCGAATGACTCACCGAAGAAGAAAGGCTACATTGCGCATGCGTAAACCACGTACACCGATCGGAGGTGTTTTGGCTGAACGTTAGCTGGTTAGCTGACGGTCTGTCAAGTCATACACATTGGACTTGATAGGGAAAGCATAGCGGCGGAGAAGAAGGGGGACCCAAGCGCCGCTACGAAATGGCCGGGCAACAGTTCCAGTATGACGACAGCGGCAATACATTTTTCTATTTCCTAACGTCCTTCGTGGGACTTATTGTGATCCCGGCCACATATTACCTCTGGCCCCGGGACCAGAACGCTGGTAAGGCCTGATGTGTGGCTGAATGGCTGCTAACCACCGTTAGCTTCTCTAACGTTAACGTCAACTGTTAAGATAGCGTCCATGCTACTAGTAAACACTCACCGATTGTCTGGTTTACTAACCGTTACTGGCAGGCTTGCTGACCAGTTGGTGAAATATCTGAATTAATGTTAATGTGAGGTAACTTAATGGATAAATACCACGGCTCTGTCGCTGTTCAGAGAGTCAGAATGCTTAAGTTAGCCGGTGGCCTTACTAGCTTCTTAACGTTAGTAATCAACAAAACGTTAGCTAACTAGCTGTCTAACATATAGCCAATGTTTCCTAACTAACTTCATTGGGCTAACACTTGACCTACAGTACTGTAAGGTAAGTGCTAGCTGCTAAGCTTAACACCAAAAGACAACGGTAGTTCATAATGCTCCCTTTGTGTCTTCATTTACCTCATCCTCATATAACTAACGTTAATCTGTTTCGTGTTCAACAGGCCATATCTAACCTGCATGATATGACGTGCTAACTAACTCGCCCAGCTGTCAATTGTCAGTTGTTGACAGACGTGTTCACCAGAAATCACTAATGGGTCGATGTTAGCCAGTCTGGAGAGATTGTGTAGAAAATGTTCAAGGCTTATATACCCCCTGGTTATTTTACTAGGGAGGTTAGCCTCATGGTGCACGACGATTGACATAATAGTACAAGTCTGAAGCATCATCATAGGGAAAGGTGAAGTGCAAGGTGGACTACTACAGGTATAAAAGAGATGGTGAGATCTTGCAAGAAAACCTTCACCAGATCAAGTCAGACAAAGGAGGTGCATTATAACACAGCCATTAAAAGATAGTTTAACGAAGCAAAGTGAGGAATTGTATAACAAAAGCACTGTTTGACGTTGGCGCAACATGATTCTGGATTGTATAAGACCATTTACTCTTAACTATACAGTATAAGTACTAATCAATGTTGAGAGCACTACAGACACTATTGCCTTGGTTGGAATGTGAAGTTTGTACCTTTTGACAATGTTTGTTGGGAAAGAAATGATATGCAAAGGGAATAACACACTGACTCAGTGCATGTCCTTTTTGTGTCTGTGTGCATGTGTATGTACCTGTACGAGTATGCTTGGTTGCATGGAGCTTATCTTATATGCTTAATGTCAAGGCTATGTCTGACACACCTAACCATCTCTCGCTCTCTCTCTCTTTCTCTCTCTCCCTACTCCTCCTACTCTCCTCAGAACAACTGCGTCTGAAGAGCCTGAGGAGAGTCCATGGCAGGTGTCTGTGGTACCGACTCAGGCTGATGAAGTCACAGCAGAGCATTGTACCTACATTAAAGTGAGTTCCTCTCTTGAATAAGAACAATATTTCACATAGTATGTCCAAGAAATGTGACTAAGTGATGGGTTTCTTCACCATAGAAATAAAAAACGATGTACACAAATCTATACATGATGCATTGAACTGGTTGGACCTACAGTGGGCTTGAACCTGGGCAATCTCGTTTAAAGAAGGTCTCTCTAAGTACTGCTAGTTGAAGATATTGCTTGATTATTCCCTGTCCATTGGTGGCTATGACTATGGGACTACTATGGGACTAGTTTTATAGCGGGGCATTACTGCACGACTGGTCACCGCGGTATTACGAAAAGTTCCAGCACTTCCTGGTTGTTTATTCACTGCTACTTTGTTGCCGGTTGTCACATCACCTCTGTTGCTGGCCTTTCATGAGTGGAACTCCAGCTGCGGGCAGGCTGAGCTGTCTGCAGTCAGAAAGCACAGTAATGCCCACATCAAAAGCTCATTAGAAGCTGTTCTACCGATACCCTACTGCTTCACTGCATAGATGTCCAGTTTGTCAGAGATATGCGCGCTGTGCTGTCGAGATGAGCCGTGCGCCACGCTGTCTGTCGTGTAGGCGTATTCTAGCCTGCTCGGGCTCAGGGAATGCTGTCCGTTCTGCGTAGAAACACGTATTTATCGGTGGTATTTACTGTTTAAGTAAACACTGTGTAGCACTTTTAACATTTACTTTAACTTGACCCAGTTTTCTGTCTTGTATTTGTTCACTTTGTGCATGTGTACTGAAATGGCTGCTGTTGGAGTGCCGTTCGCTGTCTCACTCCCCTTCTCACCTTCCTTTTCGCACACACATGCATACACACACACACCCACAGCTCCCCTCACACACTCGCCTTCTTGTCCAAAAGTGTCTCGTTCTCGCTGTCTTTTCCTTGTTCCATCTCTTCTTCACATGATGTTTTTCTTCATTTTCCCACTTTCCGCTCCTGTTCCCTCTTCCCTTCTTCTCTAGACAGACACCAGTCCTACTTCCTGTATCACTCTAAAATTCCTAAAATGCTCTATTTGCACTGCAGTGTCAGTTGTAACTAAAGCCGGTGGAAGCACAAAACATGTTTATTAAGAGGAAATGAATCAGGCTTGCTCTCAGTTTGCCCTGTTTGCCTTCTGTCTTTTGTTCCATCTCTCCCTCGCAACTGTGATAATGAAGATGACATTGATGCCGTTGAGATGATATTGTTAAGTGTTTCTCCGGTTGAGCCACTCCGACGACTCGGGCTCGCGAGTGGTTGTCATGGCAACAGATGCTGCAGAGCGGGCCGTGGGGTTTTGCCATTGTCATGGAAACCCAGAGTCCAACTTGCATGCCCTAATACAAAATAACAACACAACAACAATGTCATAAGCCAGTCTTGTCCCACGACTTCTGTGCAGTGGTTTAAGCATGGCTTATTGTTGTCAAATTCATTGCCTGTTCATGTCCATACCCCAGATCCTTCTTTACATGATGATCCATAGGCCTAATTGCTCACAGGCAAACATTTACAGGTTTGTGATGTTTTGTTTGTTTGTTTGTTTGTTTTTCTCTTGATCTGTGTAGAAAAGCAGCCTTGTTGTTTGGGTGGGCTGTGTTCCTGCTGCTAGCCTACAAGGTGTCCAAGCTAGATAGAGAGTACCAGGAATACAATCCCTATGAAGTCCTCAACCTGGATCCGGTAAATACATACACACAGCCAGCCTTTTATATTCTTTATTCAGTAAGATCTGATCAGATCGACAAGTTTTATTATATAGCTGGCTTAGGTGAGATTATTTTTCAAACTGTCTCTCTGTGTCCAGGGGGCATCGCTGTCGGAGATCAAGAAGCAATACCGTGTTTTGTCACTGAAATTCCACCCTGACAAAGGGGGAGATGAGGCCACCTTCATGAGGATTGCCAAAGCCTACGCTGCGTAAGTGTTGTTACTACTTGTAGTAGTAGTAGTGTTATTACTTGACCATGCAACTACAATGTATTCCGCTTGATTGCCATCTGTGCCTGTCATTCACTTACTCCTACCCGCCTTTTCCCCACAGTCTGACCAATGAACAGTCGAGACAGAATTGGGAACTGTACGGCAACCCAGATGGTCCAGGAGGTGAGTTCCAACCCCACAGTTTAGATCTTTGTGTAATTATATATGAGTTAACCTATTGGTACTCAATGCTGGTACTGTTGATACTCAATGCTCTCTAAACACTTAGTTATACACAAGGGGAACGGTCCATTACTTAATTTGTTTCTCTCTCCTCCCTCTCACTCCAGCAACCAGTTTTGGTATTGCCCTGCCCGCATGGATTGTGGACCAGAAGAACTCTATGCTGGTATATTTTGATTGATATAAATGTTGTTGGCCTCCTCTGATTTACTGTATGCAGCTGGGTTAGATTCATTTTGACTAGCAATCTCCTTTACAAGGGAAGGCCTTGTAAGGCAAAAAGCACACAGTTTAGTGTGAGTTCTCAAACTGGGCCTAGGCTCTTGTCATGAGTGCATCCACTAGAAATAGGCCCCTTTTGGGTCAAACAAAATGCTGTTTTGTGTATTGTTAGTTTAGAAGGTCTCATCTACACTTCGTCTCATTTGTTTAGGTGCTGCTGGTATATGGACTAGCCTTCATGGTCATCCTCCCTGTCGTTGTGGTAGGTCTCGGCAATAATACGATGCAATACTTTTCATGCGTTTCCATGCCACGGTAATGAATCCATAAGTTCCCCGCAGCTCTTCTCTCATACCTTCCTGGTTCTCCTTTCGGTTCCTCCCATCTCTCTTCCTCTAAGGGCACATGGTGGTACCGCTCTATCCGCTACAGCGGAGACCAGATCCTCATCAACACCACGCAGCTCTTCATGCACTTCATGTACAAGACGCCCAACATGAATATGAAGCGTAAGTCTCCCCTCCTACGCTGTGGTCTCACTCGGCTGCCGCAGAGCACCGCGACATTTAGCCCCAATTAAACCACTTGAAATGGCTCGACTCTCTCCGCGTGGCGGCCGAGGCTAAGATGTGGTTATCCGCTGGATATTACGTTCCCAAATTATGGTCTATAACACTTGGAAATACTGGCTATGATGGGCATGTAACTTTACAATTTTAACAGACACTAGTTGAAGTTGTATTTATGCTCCAAAAGGGACTAATATGAACCCTTTCCCAACAGAGAGCAGAAGTCAACATCACCTCCAGTCGAGTTATTGTTGACTTCCATTCTTATTTTTGAAAAAAACCCCGACATGGTTTGATTATTAATAGAGCAGAGCTTCTTGGTGTTGAATTTAGAAGATCAAATTTTGTCTGCTTACTGTTTATCAAGCTACTGAACCTTAACGTTGATGGAAATACCTCTCTATGTTATTAAACACAGTCTGGAGATCATAACCACCAGGTTAACATGATGCAATATTTATAAACATCTGGTGCCTTTCTATCCATCGATCTCGGTTTCTTCTGTCAAAGCTGTTGATTGAAGTCTGGTGGGGTGTTAACCTATCGGTGACCTTTGTGACCTCCAGGGTTAGCTATGGTGCTCACGGCAGCTTTCGAGTTTGATCCTCGCAGCAATAAAGAAGCCACCATACGACCCACCGACAACATTGAAGTGCCACAGGTAGGACTAGTAGTTTACATCGACACAACGTGTTTTTGTGTGTGTGTGTGTGTGTGTGTGCGCGCACGTGAGCCTAAATGCAGAAGAGATTGCGATGCTTGTGCGGCGGACGCTCGCGTGCACGCACGAGCGCACAAGAACGAACGTCCGCCGCACCAGACGTAACCTCTCCTCTCCCTCGTGCAGTTGATCCGTGAGCTGGGGAACATCAACGTGAAGAAGAAGGAACCGCCGTTCTGCTACCCCTACAGTCTGAAGGCCAGGGTCCTGGTGCTTGCTCACCTCGCACGCATGGAGGTGTCCGAGGAACTGGACGAGGGTAGGACACACACTCATACACTGCATTCATATATACTGTATATAACAACAATAACACATTTGCTGGGTATTTACATTTCAGTTGATGGTCGTCTCTAGCCAAAGCAAGATGCACAGCAGCTATCCAAAATAAATAAATATAGACACTTGCAAATACTAGTCACAGAAATCATGATGTAAGTAATGCAATAGTCATGAAAACATTGCATTAGCCAAGAACCTGTAGAAAAGCTGTCTTTTGCGTATTAAGATTTCATGCATGAGATGAAATGCATTACATTTGATGCATGAGAAGGACTTGCAGTACCAGCCTGCCTTATGAACAGGGCTTTAACACTAGTTAAAATGTTACAGTAGCTAGTAAGTCTGTGAGTTCTGCCAGCCGTTAAGGCAGGTGTCCAACCTGTGTTTTGTGACTATGAATATCTCCTGGTGGGACACATGAGACGAGTCACTATCTAGTGGTACAGAGTGGTGTTATGTACAGTATGTTTACTGTGCGCTGTCTTCCCAGACCAGCGGTTTGTGACGAGGAAGAGCCCAGCTTTGCTCCAAGAGATGATCAATGTAGGCTGCCAACTCACCATGATGGCCAACAGCAGAGGAGGTACACACACATGCACACACTGTAGCTATCATGAAAAATGTATCACTGGATGCTGGCCTAACTATTT
This sequence comes from Polymixia japonica, assembly GCA_900302305.1. Classification (NCBI taxonomy): domain Eukaryota; kingdom Metazoa; phylum Chordata; class Actinopteri; order Polymixiiformes; family Polymixiidae; genus Polymixia; species Polymixia japonica. The sequence goes on from OMKK01028452.1 coordinate 19,297, forward strand.
ATGCTTGTGTTGCACTGAAAATTAGTGATGTACCTAAATTAAAAAAAAATACTGGTAGTTTCTATAGAACTTGTAGTCTTTTGCTGTATGACAGACTCATCGGTTTGCATAAAATTTACACTCATCAACATAAATCCTTGCAAATGTTTATTTACATCTGCAATATTTGCAGTAATTGAAATGGCATGCAAGAGCAGAGGAACTGGAGCATCAGCAAAATATGCCCTACAGGAAACGCTTTGTAGTTTGTTCCTTGACTTCAAACCACCCATCACTAGCAATGTGATTTAAAAAAAACAACAACCCTCTAAAACAAAGTTTAGTGATATCGTCAAGACATTCTAAAGTTTTATTCTAGGTTATTCAATGGTGTAATTGGTTCATTTAGCCTTCTGTGTGTCTGTGTCCAGGTTTCCATGCTCCTCGGCTGGTGTCCATAGAGAACTGTATGAAGCTCACACAGATGATAGTGCAGGGCCTGCAGGAGTCCAAGTCTCCACTGCTGCAGCTGCCACACTTTGAGGAGGAACACCTCCGCTACTGCATCTCCAAGAAGGTACCTGCCCACACTGTCTAGGTTTATGTGTATGCATGTTTGTGTGCAGACGCGAGACATTCACCTTCACCTGCACTTCTCTTCTCTTCTCTTCTCTTCTCTTCTCTTCTCTTCCTTCTCCTCTCCTCTAGTATAAGGTACGGAGTCTGCAGGACCTGGTGAGTCTTAAGGACTCAGACAGACGCAGCATGCTTCGCTTCCTGGGAGAGGAGAAGTACGATGAGGTCATGGCCGTGCTGGGCAGTTTCCCTCACATCACAATGGATACCAAACTGCAGGGTCAGTCCCCAAATACACACACAAACACACACATACACAGTTGGAACCTCAGTTGGAAACGTAAGTTGCCTACAGCGTATCTGACCACCACACACTTAGTGTCCTAGTAATTTACGAAGAGCGGGACTCACATTTGAGGTAATGTTTAGTTGCAGTCAGCCTGCTGCTATGCATCGCTACTACTGTAAAGACTACAGCAAATGCAGCTGAATACAACCGATCGACAAACGGTGCTAATTCTCCACACAAGCCATTTGTGGGGTTTCCGTCTGAGCACGGCCCATCCAAAATCTGGCATGTTCGCACACAAGCTGCTGCGAAAGCAGAACCAAAGCATTGTACCACCTTTTTTTTTTTGAAATATCACGAGTGCATGTACTTACAAGTTCTCTCTCTAAACCCTCCCCGCTTCCCTCCTTCCCTCCCTCCCTGTCTTTGTAGTCCTTGATGATGAAGACAGCAATAACATCACAGCGGGCTCTATCGTCACGGTCACAGTCACCTTAACCAGAAAAAGGATGGTGGTAAGGAATGATTGTGTTTGGCGAGACGCTGAATTGACATAACATGACACCGGTAAAGAACCGCTTATATCATCCAAATGGATTCAAGGACCCTTAATTTACACCTGTTGTTGCCTATGTCATACACTTCCACCGTTGACCACTAGAGGGCACTGTCGATCGCATTCATGGTCGAAAGTAGACATCGAAGATGTGCGTTTCTATATTTCGTATTTGTTTCTATAGTTAATTGTTTTAATTCTCTGTGTGTAGGAGGTGTTTGAGAAAGAGCAGGAGGCCACACCTTGTCCAGGAGAAGAGGCTGCCAACACAGAGGACGGGGTACGGACCCTCACATAACACGTGTCAACTAAAACACGTGTCGACAACACGTTTGATTTGAAATGTAGCCACGATGAGGGCTTGCCGCATGTCAGAAGAACATAGACACCAATGCATATCTATTGTGGAATGTGTGCTGTAGTCATGGAAACGTCATGGATTTTGATTTACAAGGAAATGTTTAGGGACCGTGGTCATAGTCGTTCCCATAGGCGGTCTCAGAATTCAGTGAAAAGTTGATAAGTCCCGCTTTATGTGGTGTGCTTTCGCGTTTTACAGCAAGGAGACACGAGTAAAACCAAAACCAAAGTGTGGCAGAACAAGAGTAAAGGCGCCAAAAAAACAAGCAAGTCCAAGAAGAAGAAACTAACCAAGAAGAAGGCCACCCCTGCACCCGCCTCCAAAGCCAAACAGGCCAATGGCAATGTGGCAGGAAACGTAAGCATTGAATCACCACTAAACAAATGCTGCTTGGCACAAGTGATTATGCTCCCTGAAACACCTGACCTTTAACAACTTTCCTATCCATTGATCCATATACTATGTATTTGATTGACACAGATATCCACCAGTATCATTAAGTCATCACATTTAAAAAGTCATTCTAACTGCTTCTTATTACATCCTGCTTTCCCATGAATATATTCGCGTCTCGATCCAGGAGGTGGCAGTGGCAGCAGCGAAGGAGGAAGAGGAGGAGGGCTCAGACAAGGGCAGTGAATCAGACGAAGGGGAGGCCAACAAGGACTCTCCCAGCGAGAGGGATGAGGAGAGCGACAAACAGAGCGACACAGAAGTGGATGAGATCGCTGGCGACGACGAGGAGGTCAGAGAACCTGCGTCAGGGTTGGAAATTAACTTAGCGGGGACCACCTCGACTAAACGATTATAGAGGAACATGCTAGGGCTGGGTATCAGCAAGGTGATATGATTCGATTTCAATACTGAGTGTCGTGATTCAAATTTGATATGATTTGATACTTAACATAATATCAAAACATTGATTTTTATATTCTGACATATCGTGCCTGGTATACACAGGCATCTCTTCGCCTGGCGAGACTGAGTTCGCCGCTTTCATTTTTGTTTTGAAACCCAAATTTAAAGATGCTGGTTTAATCTCATCCGCCATGGTTCTGAGCACAAACACCTGTAATTTGGTCAGTAAGTGCCTCCTTACCTCGAGTCAGCAAAATAACGAATCAGCAAAATAACGCATGTCTACTAAGTATCGATATTAGGATTTGCTGAATTGGAAAAAACAAATCAAACCGCGGTGTATTGATTATTTATTTTTGCCCAGCAGGAGTGGGAGGCGTTGCAGCAGAGCATCCAGCGGCGGGAGCGAGCCCTGCTGGAGACCAAGTCCAAGGTGACCCACCCGGCCTATAGCCTCTACTTCCCTGAGGAGAAGCAGGAGTGGTGGTGGCTCTACATCGCCGACCGCCGGGAGCAGACGCTCGTCTCCATGCCATACCACGTCTGCACGCTCAAAGACACAGAGGAGGTGAGAGGGTGTGTGTGTGCGTGCGTGTGTGTGCGTGAGAGAGGGAATTGAACATGGCCTTAAGTAGGTTTGTATGCGAGCACGCCTGCGGGTATAAGCAAACATGCACGTGTTAAAAGGCTGTGAGAGTTTACAGTGGCTTGGCATTTAAGTAAAGGTGCGTGCGTTTGGGTTTCCTCGGTCGTGTGCACTGCAGCCTCTCGCACATTCTGTTGCTAGGCAACCCGTTGCGCCGGTGTCGTTTTTCCCTTGGAGGCATGTGTGTGTGTGCGTGCGCGCGCGCGTGTGTGTGCGCGCAGGATTTGCCCCTATGATCCCGGTATTCTACAGAACAATAAGGGATTGACGTGCAGGTAAAGCCTGAGAGGCCCCCGTTACGTCTACATGACCAGCTGACCACCCATCAGGGAGGCCATTGTCTAGTAATCAATTAGCCTGTCACATTAACAATTCCTTCTGTTGTTTGTGACTGCTCATAAGCTGTGTGTGTGTGTGTGTGTGTGTGTGTGAGAGAGAGAGAGAGATGTTTTGTCAG
>OMKK01028529.1:1764-16889 GCA_900302305.1 Polymixia japonica
TTTTTATTTATTTTTTATTTTTTTATAAAGGACCAGGTTTCAATCTTCCACATGCTGTCAAGAGAGAGAGAGAGAGAGAGAGAGAGAGAGAGAGAGAGAGAGAGAGAAGAAAGAAGAAAAGAGAGAAAGAGACACAGAGACACAGAGAGAGACAGACAGAGAGAGAGAGAGAGAGAGAGAGAGAGAGAGAGAGAGAGAGAGAGAGAGAGGGGAGGCTGGGGAGATGGCTGAGAGAGTGAGCTGAAAAACAATGCTAGCGCTTCAGAGTTAGGAGGACTCTCCCTCTCCCCAAGGTCTTCCATTGAAACCTCCAGTACAAACAGAGGCAGGGTACTGCAAACGAGGGAGGGGCTTGATGTAACAGCCCCCAGCCAGCCATTCAGTCCAGGACAAGAAACAGACCGCCATGTATTGAGTTCCATCCACTAGCTCCACACAGAAAAGAAAAGAGCACATTGGAATGGAATACAATAAAATAAATGTGAATAGAAAAAAATGAAATAGCTTTCCATACACAGTGTCATTCAGCTGGCTCACACAAGAAAGAAGCTACAGAACAGTGCTCCCTTATCAAATTAATGTAAAACTGCTTGATGGCATGGGACAGCTGCCAAACAAGAAGACTGATGCTCTGCTACAGTACAAGTCAATAGTCCACTAAGTATTATGTAGATCAGTGTTTTTAAGAGTGGGTCAAGCCCCAACTTTGGGTGATAGGATTGAAACAGGTCCCCAAGTTGTAGAATAAAAAATTGATGGCCTAAATAACTTAAGGTGTTGCCTGAATTGCTGGCTAATATCAACGCCATTCTGGCATTATAATAGTAAAATTATGTTTAAGTCACTATAGATAAGATGGATTGTGGAAACAAAGTGCATCAAGTTTGATGATGATACTGACTGGCATGATGATGATAGCGATGTTTCCTATTTGGGTAATTGACTGGTTGTCTCCTGGCAAGCTAAATGACACGGAGCGTCTAGCCAGGTCTTCTAAAATGAGTGACAGTTAGGTATGGAATTTCCCAACTAGCTTCCCAGTTAGCATGCTCATCCCAAATCATATAAGGCAAGTCAGCCCGTTAGCCAACACCACACTAGCTGGTAATTACTGCCTGCTACAAAAAATATTTTTGTCTCTCACGACCCAATGAAATAGCTTATTGTCTTAAATAAGCGTTACATCCCATGGAAAAGGACAGTGTTTTAGAAATACGTAGCAAGCTAGTGTTTAGCTGTGGTGGATTGGATGCTATGGTAGCCTGCTAATAGCTGAGCTAGCCTAGCTTAGCTGTGCTGTCTGGCGCAGCTTGGAAAGAGCCTCCAACTCAAAACAGCAACTTTCGCTGTTTGGCCCAAAGTGAGAGCAGACACCGGGCAGCTTTGCTAGCCGTATTAGCGAGCATATCCAGCGTATTCCTCCGTCCGCCTGCGACCACAGCATTTATAATGCAAAACATATCAATGCACAAATTTAAGCAAATGTTCCCCATCTTCCTACCTGTCAACGCAATCGCTCATGAGCTCTTTTTGCCGGGTCTGCTTAAAGTCTGTGCTGTTGTGTTGCTAGACGTCAAGTCCAACTGCACTACAGTGGTTTCCAGTCTGAAGCCCATGAACCCCACCACAAGCCCTCATACTGTACATCCTCTTGCTTACTGACACGGTGCCGTTCATAACGCTTTGGCGACACCTACAGAATAATTACTGTATGGCTCTACCAAATTACTGAGCAGCCAACAAATTAACTTTAAGGCTTTGAAAGTTGAGAACATTTGTTTGTTTGTTTTTTTAAGTTGAAAGCTACTGGGTTGAATGTTTTAGCAGGCCGAGGAGGTCATGGGCTCTGCCAAACCAACGATCTGGTCTCTCCATCTCTACTCTTGCATTCACACTGACAGGAGGAACATAGACGGTCTGTAAAGATGCCATAAAATGTTCCTAAAAATTGGCAAATATCATTTAATCTTCAATGTATCATTTCCCAGTACACTATCAAAACCAACATGAAACATTATCCAGGCTAGTCAACAGGTGTGTGTTGTCAGTGGGGCAGTCTTTTGTGGCAAAAACATAAGAACAACATGTATGGGCACAGAAGACATGGAAAATGTCCCATAAAAAGGGTGGCTTGAGGAGCAAGTGTGCGTTTATCTCCCCTGTGCTGAGTAAGACCAGCACCAGGAGTCTGGTGTGTTGTGGTCTTTTTCCTTGGTACCCAGGCATGACCACAGGCTGATCAGGTTCATAATTAGGCCACCATATGTTATCTAGAAACTGCCACTGCTCTGACTGTGGGGTTGAAGTCCACTCTAGATAAATCTGCTATGAGAAGAATTTTCCCTCTAACGTCCCCAATGCCTGATGGCCAGTGTTTGGTGGCAATTTGTAGAGATGCACAAAATAGTCTACTTTTATAATGTTACCTTTATTTACTTCAAACTACTACATACAAATAATCAGGGGATGATTTAAGTGGGCATGAGAGGGTGTGGGGCATCGACCATTTTAACACAAGTTATTAAATGCATTGCAATGCGTCTCAATAACATTTTATGAGGTAACCAACTGGTCATTCTTACAGCACTGTCCAATGCAATGCTATATTTAAAATATCAAATTAACAAAAGAAAGCAAAGCTTCAGTATTTATCACAAAATTTTATTTACTCAATTTACTGCATTCAAAATGTGTACATAGGACAAATCACAGATATTTGAATTGTGCAATTTCTAAGACAAGAGATGCATCATAAAGTTTTTTGCAAAAAGGACATATTAAGGGCACATTGTGACAACCTTTTGCTTTCACAGAATTTGCTTTGCAAATTATAAATAAGAAAATGCTCAAAACTAGTGTTAAAAACCTCTACAAACTAAAAATATTGTCACAATTTGTGGTATTCCACAGTTTATAAACGCATACTTTAATTGTTTATGTAGATTTTCCTACTCCAATTCCTACTCCCAAACCGATTATGGATGTGAATCAAACACCCCCAAGCAAGTCTGGCCATTTGCCCTGGAGCCAGGAGAGGAAATGGAGATCTAATTCGCTGCGACTGGAACGGTGATTAACCATCAACACCAGTTTGCCATGGTAACCACACCGAGCTGGCCTGGCGAACTGCCCAACATGGACCCCACCAGGGGAAACAGTTTTAGCATGTAATAATAATCATTAACCATCCTAATGTTGCTGGGAGCTGTCCTGATCATGACTCAATTAAGTACATCTGTGCTGGTTGGTAGCAGTTCCAGAGGCTGCCAGGAGGTAAACACACACCATTGACACAGACTGCCTTGCAGGTAGACACTGTTTTGACAAGACAATTCCATAGAAACAATTCCAGCACAGAGAAGCAACCAGAAACTGTGTGTTCACAAGTGTGATGCAATTTAAATAGTTCTATGTTGGTAGCTCAAAATAAAACTGTCTCACAGGGGAAAAAAAGTAGTTTTTATCTACTAAATCCTTAAGTCTCTTGTAGTTCAGGTAAGATCATTAGTTCATTATAATTAGTGAACTTAGTCGGAGGCAAAACTTCATGCACTAGAAGGGCCCAGGTTCGCTCCAAGAAATGATATCACGTAACAAAGCAAAAAGGCAACGATGTGGCTTTTCCAAATAACCAAAATCCCTGCAGCTGAATTACCAAACAAGAGACAAAGGCATTCCTGTGAGACTAAATCAAAGTAATCCCCAACGTATCCCAACTGGTGCTGCCACTGCTGCTGTCGAACAGGGGCCATGGCAATAACAACGCTGCCTTGTGACATGACTCAGGGCTAAGGCAAATGCCAGATGCAGAGTCAAGTGACAAAAATCATTAGCTCTCTGAAATGCCAGAGCAGCGCAGACTAATTGTGAGCCAGTCAGACCAAATCATTCAGCTTCAGGCACAAACAGGCGCAATCATTGTTCACAGGCCAGTTGAGGACACCTGTGCCTTAGCCAATGTGGATTGAGAGAGGCAGACAGGGCAGGGCTAGGCTGGCAGTACACAGAGTCTCAGTCAGCCCCAGCTAATCAGCTCTAGCCTACATTGTTTGAATGTCCGTAAATAGGACAAGGAGGAAGGTTGGAGTCCAGAGTTCCTTTCTTCATGTGACCCTTGGCAGTGTTTCACTTTTCTTTTGCCTCTTCCTCTCTGTCACTCTGTCTGTCTTATGATGAATAGTACAGAGGAGGGCACCCACCCAAAGTCAGCCAGCCAGCCAGCCAGCCAGCCAGCCAGAAGTAGGAGGAAGTGATGTGGGATGCTGGATGGTTAGTTCAGGGCAAGGCCTCACCGGTCAGCTGAATAATGAGACTTCCACTTGTTTCTGACTGGATGAGCAGTAAGCCAGAGTGTCTGCCTGCCATGCTCGGCTTGAACTGGACGGGCAGCTTGAGATAGTGCTGTGATCTGTGGAAGAAGATCGATAGTGAGTAGATGGATCATTTCAGATCAATTTCATATACAAAAAAAATGCATGCGTGTGCACACACTTGTGTATACACTATGACATGAAAGGACATGAAATATAATGTAGTATTCATCACACTAGGGTATGTCAAAATCTTAAAATACTAAATGTTTTATTCTAAACCAAGTTCACATAACAAAACAGGGTACAAAATGATGTGTCTATAATAACTGGAGCAGTATGGCTACATTATGCTCATTGTGGATGTAATGGAAATGAGAGTGTATGGTAGAAGTCACAACATGCCAGGGTTATAACATGGCCACCACTACTCCATACACAACACAACTGGGCTGGGTCAGGTTCAGTTGGTAGCAATACATGGCAACATTCGAGATAAATTCAAGATGACATCACAGTATAAGGAATCCAGTTCAGTGATCAAACACATTTGAGTAACTCTTCTAAACAAATGTTCATACTAAGCCCTCTACAGGGTGTCTGCAAGTTTCATGCAAGTTACATTTAAGACTTCAAAATTGTTTTCATTGTGAATTTGGTGTTGTGTCATACAAACTTGATTAAAAGGTGTATTTTAGACTGATTAGAATATAAATCTGTGTGACAGGGCCGACGTCTTACCCAAAATACAGTTCATTAAGAACCTGCAATATATATAATATTTAAGACCTCTAAAACTCAAATTAAGTCATATTTTTAAACTACATTTTTAATAATTTATATAATTTAATTTAATACATTTTAGGACTTGCAGACACTCTTAAGGTAGCTGTCTTTTTTATATATAGCTCTTCTGTTCTTACAATGAATTTTCTCTGGACATTCCACACATGTTGTGCCACTTCTGAACACAGCCCGACATCATCACAACACAGCACAGCTGGTACCTGTGGCTGCCAGGCAGCCCTTCCCATGGGCCTTAGTTAGGCAGAGCACCAGTACTCCCCAGACCATTGGGTGTGTGTATGTACGAACATGATCCTCAGGTCTCAACATCTCAGAGGAACCCTCATAGTGGGCTTTTGCAACAGGAGAGTGATGTTACAGACTTTTTAAGTAATATCAAAACTGTATTTTAGGTATCTAAAACTGCTCATTGATCATTCCTGAACAACTATGTCTGCCTAGCTACTGATCTTCCTAGGGCTTTCAAAAAATGTGTACTCAACAAAACCCAGTGTGTTTTGCAGGCTCCAATTATACAGACAAAGAAAACATCACACCCCAAGACACCAACTAGTGGGAATAAATAATGATAAAATTCAATAAATTCAATACGGCATCAACCTTATTTGAATTAAAATTCAAAGTAAGGAATACAGAGGCTCTGTCAGGGATAAGGACCACTGGACTCACCTTAGGGAATATTTGGAATGCTTGATGTGGAAGGGCTCCCTAGGGTTTGCAAATTTCAGCTGCAAGTCAATTAGAGAAGCCAAACATCAAGTCCATGCAAAGCATTATATTAGGTTATAACATGTATCATTCAATAATAAGAATTCAGTCATTCAATCATGCAACTATCAGTAGAGTGGACTAAATGTATACACAAGATAAGGTAGCATCTACTGGCCAGGGGCCTCATGTATAAAACTTTGCGGAGATTCCAAACTAAATCTTTACGTAGGCACAAATGTACAAACAAAATCTGAGGTATGAAACTGTGCATACGTCAGATCCTGCGCTTTATAAATCCCAATCAACTTGAAATGGTTTGCACACGCACAAGCCTATAGCCCCAGTAGAGGCCAGAAAGACACTATTATTTAGTGCACTCAGCTGGAGTCAGCAACAAAAGAAAAATTATTGAGTGGCAACATGTTACGAGTGCAGTTAATGCCGTCAGCTCACAGCCACACATAATTAACGAAATAAAAAGAAATGGTCAGACTTGAAGGCGATGTCTTCCAATAGTGCCAAAAAAGCCATTGCGCACCATTGAGTATCATCTTTCTGTGCCATTTTATAGGCCAGCGAAAATGTAGTCTAATTAACGTCAACCTATGAGTATGTATTTTAGCCGAGTCAAATACAGTCTGCTTTTCATTGACTACTTAATAATTAAAACAAGAACATACATTGTCTATGTCTGGAAAGCCTCCATCTGATACCTAACTATATTAAAATGTATTTTACTTTGATAAAGTGTGAAATGGGTGAATATATATATATATAAAATTTTTAAACACTCAGTTAATTTCATTACGTTGCCACTTCACCCATTGAAGCATATAAAATTGTGCGTATGGATGGTCTAATGTTTGCGTGAAGGTCTGCACATTCTCACGTCAAGTTTGTTTTTTATAAATCCCGAGATCTGTGTGGGAAATGATGTATGCAACTTCTGAGGTTGGTTTTGTGCGTGCGCAGCGTTTATACATGAGGTCCCAGGATTCAATAGGTAGGCTAAATGTCAAAAGTAGGGGTGTAACAGCTCACAGATTTGGGGCTGCCACAGTTTGGTACATTTTCAATACAGCAAGAAGTAAAAAAAAAAAGAAAAATGCCTGAAAATATAATGTAATTTATAATTTTACTATAGTTTTAAACTAATTTTAAACTATAATTTTACTATTTATTTACATTTAACAATATAAAGTTTATTTTTTATTTGCAAACGAACAAATTTGTACAACGAGAATTTGAAATAAATAAATATAAAAACTTGCAACATAACGTGCAACAAAACAAAAAAATATGGTCACAACAAATATAATTTCAATTAAAGTAAGAACACCACTGCACAGCTCAATAGATAATTATGTTATTGTCAGGGAGATCTCTTCTATAGCCCTAGACATCCGTCTGTTGTTAGAGTGATAAAACATGGCTTTATGAGAATAAGGCATGCCTCACCTCCTGCATGTCGGAGGAGTTGTTGCGGATGTTGACCTTCAGGGCACTGGACTCGCCCACCTGTGTGGCCGGGAACGTGTAGAGGTCCTGGGGGGAATACACACCTCTCCGCAGACCCTCCTCCGGGCTGAGAATTACAAATTATTAGTTAGTTAGCACCAGTTAACGCATGAAACATTTTGTCTTAAAACAGGATATCTACTCCATCTTTCCTAAGACATCCTGAAGTGATCCATCATTGCATAAATGCACTGGCAATAGACATTTACATTTTCTGACTTCTAGGTGTTACCATACAGCTATGCAGATTCCACAGGCCTTAGGTTTCCACAGGTTTTAGTTAATAGCACTTACCCCATCTTGACAGCAGAGGCATCTGACCTCTTCCTGCTCTTGACAGTGGCCTCCGTCTTCACCAGAGAACAGTCTCCTTCCTGTGGTCCTTCTACTGGCCCCGATTTCACTCCCTATAGACAAATGTAGGGGCAAAACTTATTATGGCTACTGACAAAGAGGGCTAATATGGCTGCCATCTTCATATCATTTTTATTAAAGCCCGATCAAATTCTTGCTAGTGGTTGCAATTACGCATGAATCCCAAACGAGTAAGAATCACATCAACTATCAGGTACACGTCTTGTATCAGAGATTTGACAACGCTACAATGACGGTTAGATATAAAAACACGACAATGACAACTCAAATAAATTCTGCATCCACATCATAAACGTGCAAATGAGAGACAAACAAACTGGAGCCATGGATTACCATCTGAAATCATACTAAAATCTTCTGCTCTCCTCAAAAAACATTGTGTGAACGCAACATGGAAACAATAACAACAAAACAAGCCCTACTACGATAGCCACTTAACCTATTTATGTAGAGCAATCTCTCTGACATGCCACTTGGCATGTATGCTCTTAAGTGAACTGGGTCTGTCACAACACTTCACATTAAAGCAGCACACACACACACACACTGCCCGCAGGCCCATCTCAGCAGGGTAGTTCTCCTCCTTACCATCTGACAGCCAGCTTTCCTTGTGTTAAATCGGCCATTAATACAACAAAGTGATATGCAAGGTACTACAGTACGTGCATAATTTCTTAAATAGATATCAGAGCTAATCACACATTCTAATGCTTAAAGAAAGCCACTATGTTTTAAACATTAGCTCCAGTGACCCATTTGGGTCCTCATTTAAATTAGAATTTTGTGTTGGATTTGCTTCACAGCTGCATGAATTATCTATTGGACGGGTATACAATTTTTAAAATTTAAAAAAATGGGGAAACTATGACATCCGACAAGAAAAAAAAACAGCTTGCAGGGGATTATAAAAGTAGCACGACAATTGACTTGGTTGTAATGTATCTTGTGAAATGATCATGCCTGAAACAGAAGAGATCCACCTAACCTCAAACCCAGAAAAACATAGCGGCAATTGATACTGAGCAGACCACACACAAAAAACCCACATACACAGAAAAAATTAGTATTAATTTTTGGTAGCTGTAGTATTACTTTAACAATGGGTGTGAAACCAAAATTAATCACAGGTGTGTGAATACTAAGTTCCCAGGAGTAGGAAAGGCTTAAAAAGTTAATCACCCATCAAAACCAGTCAAATCACCCCTCACCGTGCCACAGAGCTGGAAACGGTTCCTGGTCTTGTGCTGAGGGTCAGACACAGGGACACATTCCAAGTCCCAGAACTGGGCATAGTCCCCTCGGTCCCTCGGCAAGAAGGTAATGGGCACCTGGGAGAGCAAGAGAAATATTTAGGGGAAATAATCAGAATTTATTTAACCACAAAAATGTTCTGAAGAGTGTGGAGTCACAGGGGCGCTGTGGTGCTCCACAGGGAATGGAGGAGGGATTCAGCACCATGGACAGCAACCCGGTGCAGGCAGACGGCAGCTAGGTAGCCAACTGCTGCCAACGATATTACCACTCCCAGTTACTGCAGACCTGGAGGCAACATTCCTGCTTCTAAAAGGTGATCAACTACTCGCCTGCATGTGAACTCGCCCTGGAGAGGAAGGTGGTTCTACCCAGCAAGCTTTTGAATTAGCCAGGTTTGGTAAGCAGCTGCGTGTCTGATTGATCTAGTTTGGAACTTTATAGCATTGAGGGATTGGACTGACTGACTTTTTTTTGCACAAGAGGGAAAACAGAAGGGCTGCAGATTGTGACCTGAACGACAAGCTAGATTAGTGGATGAACGGACTGTATGCTTTCTCTCTCCCACCTTCCCTTAATGTGCCTCACTCCCTGTCCTCTCCGTTTCCCCAGGCGGCAGCCAGAGCCTGAAATACCCCAGGTCTGGGAAGAGCCTTCATTTGAGCCCACACTCCCCATTCCCCCCAGATTTCAATAAACATTGTTTTTATTACACTACTTCCAGTGTCTGGTGTATCAATTTCCACTCACAGTGTTTGACTTACAGATACATGAGAAACGCCTAACTGTTTTACTACAACATTTATCAGCCATTGTACGAAGAGTTCAGAAGACATTTTGGATCCAGTAAAATCACTGGCAAAGCCAGGAGTGGGGCAACATTTCAAAGGGGCCAATTAAATTCATGTCTTTAGCCAATTTAAATCTTCAGTAAAAAAACAACGCTGTTACATCTCTTCACCTTCTCTTACAGTTACTTAGCCTCATCGTTACCAACGAGCCTCACTGTGCACTTGTGCAAGGTGGAATGAAAATAAAGTTAAATTGAACTGAAAGGTTATTTTTCTGTGCATGATTACCTGCATCTTTTCCCAGGCTCCCAGCATGCCAGAGACTCTGGAGCATCTAAAGGCAGTGTAGGTGGCCCGGTAAACATCTCCGCTGTTGTCAACCCCCTGAGGAGAGAGAGAACAGACCACAGCTTGTCTTGAGTCTCTACAGAACAGGACCCACTGCTGCTATCACGCACAGGTCAAATATTAGGAAAATGACTGCGCTCCAGTGGATGGGTGGGTAGGGGGAGGATGTCAAGACTGTAATCAGAAACAAAGTAAGTGATAGAAACAAAAAATAAATTATTTAGCTCCCTACAATAAGAGAGGAAAGTAAGTAAAAATAAAAATAAAAATAAAAAAATACAAATTCGGAAACCATCTGCAAAACATACAACCTTTTCCTGGGAGAGGGATTGAGAAAAAGAGATGGGTAATGAAGTGAACTAGAGTCAGACAGAGAAAATTGAGAGTAAACAGAGGCACAGAAGAGACAAAGACCAACATGACATATGGAGCACCTTGACATATGGAGGAGCGAAGGATGACAGGTACCACCTCACTTCCTCTTCCCCATTCTCCACTTCGAGGTGGGCTTCTGAAGTAGAGGAGCGCAGCCCCGGTTAGAGTCTCACAGAGCAACATACTTAATGAGATTTAGTGGATTTTGAATATGCCTCAGGCTAAAATGACCATTTAAGTTACCTGGTTCATTTAACGTTAAATTTCCCCTCAAATAAAACAAGCCATTATTTCTGCATCTTGCTGCTAAAAGAGGTGGCAGCTAAGTTATACTAAACTGATCAAAAAGTGTTTCCAATCCCATGTTATTACACTATTTAGAGTTATTCTGGACCGCACAAGCCCCACTGAGTTCCACTGTAGAAAAGTAACTCATGCCAAGAAAATTACCATCCAAAGCAGCCTACTAGTCGGTTAAATCCCTACCTGAGGTTTCCCCAGAGGGGGTGGCAGGGAAGACAATGGTCTTGTTGCTGATTTCCAACAGGTTCTGAGGTGTCTGTGGGGTCAGAGGGGGCTGAGAAGTTTTGTTGTTGGGCCTGACCACAGGCAGCAGGGGGGTGGCAACCTGAGGAACCAGGGCTGACAGGGTCCTATCTGCCGGGGCTGCCGACACATCCAGAGCCAGGTCCCGGCGAATCTGGACCTTGATGAACTGAAAAGACACTTCAGATATTAAGAGGACATCGCTATTGAGAACAACTTACAATAAGTGCGCAGAGTAGAGGGAGTTGACATTCAAGTGTGATTCATGAATCTCCTTTTGTTTGAGTTATGTCGTATACCTTCTGCTGGCCATCACACTGGACATAGATCTGACCGCTCCATGGCAGCAGGGCAGATTTGGTTGCCAGTGAAGGGTTGGGGCTGATCAGAATCTGCAGATGGCACCTAGATAAACAAAAAACAACAAACACTGGTTGAAGACTCATTTCTATAGCTACCAAGTAACCACAGATCATGCTACAGGGCCTGACGTTTTCTGTGTGATTAAACCTTTATGTACCTTGAGTCATCCAACAAGGCTATGAAGACAATGCCTTTAAACTACACTGATAGCAGGGAAAGCCAGGAGAGGTGGATGACATAAAGAGGATGACATGCATGACATGGATGTCCTGTTATGGGTCAAATTCAAACCTACAACAACTAAAGTCCATAGTTTGTACTTTAGCACACTGAACCACCCTGAGAAGAGCAGAGTAACCTTACTGCGGCTCTATGACTCCATGCTGAGGGGTGATGGTGAGGCAGTGGGCGGGCCAGGACAGCTCAAAACCCAGCTCTCTGGATGTGGTGTTCCGGATCTGAACGTGCCTGGTGGTGGCAGCACCATCTAAAATACAACAACAAAATGCGGGCTCTGGTTACCTGCAGTTGGAGACATTACGAAGCTCAAGAAAGACTAAGTGAACCACATGCATGATTTAACGCTGAAATCCAGGACTTTAGGCTCTACTCACTGATGGTGGGAGCAGTGAGGACAAGCTGCTCCGGCTGAATGGACCAGGACTCCTGCTGCCTGTCTGATGCCTCTGCAGCCTTTGGGGAGGGACATTCATCATTCAAAATTCAACACCTCATTTTTCATTAAATGCAAGCAGACACATGCAAATTTGTCTTGAGCAGCAGAGTCATCATGCATTCAAAGGAAAACAGTCCATCAAAGAAGGACCATTACAAACTGATACCTTCAGGGAGGGCTCTGCCAGTCTCAAGGCTGGTCCCTGGGGACCTTTCACTGGCAGCACATCGAGGGACACATTACCATTTGTGAAACCACTGCAAATTATACAACAGCATTACACACTTAACACTACAGATATCATATACAGCGGGTGGAAATACACTTCACACATACACAATATGTGGCATAAACACCTAGATAAAACTAACTTTTACCCAAGAAGTACATTTTAATTAGAAGGAAGTAAAACATCATTGAAACCAGTGAAATTAATGCACGACTTGAATACATTTGAAATGCTGAAACAAACTGAAAGACTTGTGCACACATTTCAAAAACAACCTACAGTCTTTTTAGTTTTTGTTTTTTTATAGTTACATCAATCAACAATTCCAGCAATTACGATCAACAGAATATATTTCTTGTTTGGTACTCCTTAAGTCAGTTGAGCAAAATGTTCAGGAGAATGAGGTTCAGATGAACCAGGTTCAAGCATATCATGTGTGAACAATATTTAATATGCATGGCATTACCCGTCTGTCTCTGAGCCCTGTCCAGCAGAGGGCTGAAGGGTCTCAACATGGTTGCTCTCCCCTGCGTCTGCCTCCCCTAAGGTGTCTGTGCTGCCCAGCAGAGACAGGACCACCTTACTCATATGCCCATAGAAGATCTGGGCCTCGTTAGGCCTCTGGGGCAGGTCATAGGCTGCAGGGAGGGTATATCATTAGTTAAATCTTGGTTCTCATTTTTCAAATTTTGGAAAAATATCATTACATGAAGTTCATCTTTCATTGTGGCTATGAAATAAAAGATTCAATCTGAAAAAGTGGACTGATTTTGTCTTTGTCAGGACTTTAAGTACCTACTGTTGTACTTTGTACAAGTAGGTGTCATTTTTTGCTGTCATTTTGGAATGATTCCATAAAAGCAAGAACATGTCAAATAAATGAATCCCAGATAATATAGTGATTATTTAAATATTTTTTTTAAATTAAATTATGTTTGCATACATTTTTCAATCCCATCAGACCTCAATTGTTCCGCCTTATAACATCTTACTCTCTGTAATCTGTTCCTCTCCCAGGAATTTCTCGTTAAATTCAATGTTTTTCAGCAGGCTGTTCTCTGACAGAAGCTTCCTCCCAGCCTCTGGTTTGCTCTGCAGCAACCTGAGGGAACAACACACAATTACACAGTAAAAACGTAAAAGAAATTAATAAATAAAAATAAAAAGATACTGCAGATACATACTCCAACACAGCCAACTGGGGGCGGCTATACCAACTCCATCACCATTTTTAATAAATGAGAACATTGTGTGTTTATGTGAAGCTATACCCCAGCATACAAATCATTTCAGACAACCAGCTGAATAAAGAATCATATAAATGTTGTTTTTTGTAGGAAACTAAGTGGGTCACACAGGGCCCAATTCAGACCTTGACGTAAGAGCTGGGCAGTGCTGTTGGAGTCAGATTTTACATGCAGCCAATTTTGCTGAATTCTACCCGGAGCTATGCGAGAGGATAAGCACCCTTTAAAACGTGCAGTTTAGGTGATGAATATGTAATTCATCGCATTACATGTATCACATTATGATACATGATTCAGATTTAAGTCAATTCAAATGTGCCTTATTCTACAACCCTACAATACAGTACGTCTCCAAATCATTTAAAATGTGACGAGTTTAATAGACACATACATACAGCCCTGTGCATTTGTTTCGAATCGTTTCCTCGTCGAGAGGCCCTCAATTATTGAGCTGTGGCATATTTTGAGCCATGATTTTCTCAGATTGCACAGCAGACATCGATCCCCTTGTTACTCAAAGCAACATGCCCTTTCCATCCTGGCGACAGGTACTGAGACAGCCAACCCAATGACAACCCTGAGACTAAGTCCTAGCTAGCACTGAAGTCCTGCAATGCAAACCAGGACAGAGAATGGAGGAGACAATCCATGCCCTAATTGGTCACATCACATGTTTGCAAATCAGTTTTACCGACCAGCATCAAATCTCAAGAACAAATGTGATATTTCAGGGGGAAATTGCAATACCTTACACCTACAGAGAAGAACTGTCCCACTCAATACCAGTGATACCACTAGGCTATTGCTATGCCTTTGGACAGTTTGGGTTATATAAACAAATGTTCACTGCTATCTCCTGTACCTGCCTACCTCCAGGCCCCTAAAATAACCGCTTGAATAAACAATGAACTTGGGGTAAGGTCCGACCTTCTGTACTGCTGCCTGGAGACCTCATCTCCACAGAACAGGCAGACAGTAGCCAGCAGGGCGTTGGCCGACTGACACAGAGATCGCTCTCTCTGGGTGGACTTCACCAGCACTGTGATCACCTGGAAACACGCAATTACAGACACAAATAAATATATACCGACAAGGACTGCAGCATGAGTGAACACATGAAGCAGCTATTACGATTTCTATCAAACTTTTGTTCCTGTACTACAACAAGAGATGCCCATATCAGCTCTATTGATTCTCCTACCTCTTGAGTCCTCTCCTTCAGTACAAACTGCGAGGGGGAGAGGCTGATGACAGAGGGTTCCATGACAGAGCGCGTCTGCATGTCCGAGTAGGCCATGGCTTTGATGAAGGCCGACCTTGAGCCTGTGTTCCTCACGCACAGACACACCTTGCTGACATGCCCAACAGAGATGCCCGTCAGCACAGCTACGTAGCCGTCCGCCTGTTTCCTCTGATCCTCAAGGATGATGTTGCTGGTGCCACCGTAGCCTGACAGAGGAATCTGAACCAGGACAGATACCATCTTAAGATATAGTCCCATCTTACTGTGGGCTCTAATGCAAACCAGGCTGAACTCAAAAACGGTCGACATTTATGAAAACTACAACACAGCAGGAA
>OMKK01028552.1:1873-14483 GCA_900302305.1 Polymixia japonica
AGCCACTCTAGGGGAAAGAACCCCAGCTAGCTTGAGGTCAAAGTTAAATTTCTTTCCTCCCTCCTCTTCATCTCCCTCTCGGTCTATAACATCATCATCTTCATCACCGTGGTTACCAGAGGGAAGGGCGCATTCTGACTGGGAGCGATGCTTCCTGACTCTGTTATTGTTTCCATGGTGAAAGTGATGCGGTTGTGTCGGTAATGGGTATTTGGGCTCAACCTCCTGCTCCCACAGTTCCTCCCTCTGTTCACTCAGGATTGGCTCACTGCTTGAAGGCAGGATCTGCCCAGGCTGATCCAGCTCACTGATTGGCTCATTGCTGTTGGAGTGACCTTTGACCTGAGGGTCATTCTGGGAGAGTAAAGGGGCATCACTACGGCGACTAGGGTCACTGAATGACTTCTTCTTGGGAGCTTTGCCATTGCCATGGTCATCTGCCATCAGTCTGTCCATTGCCCCCGGCTCAGCAACTATGCTCCTGATCACCCCACTGTAGTCACTAATACTATCATCACGGACACCGCCATCACTGCACACTGACAGGTCACTGGCCGCGCTACCTTTACTTTCTGATAGGGGGACTGCCGAGGATGATTCTGGAGTGCTTCCTACTCCTTTGACAGACAGAGATCCTAGGAGGTTGCTGTCCACAGAGGAGAAACTATTATTCCCTTCTTCGGCTACTGAGCAGCGCCGCTGAGGCATGGGGTCACTGAGTGAGCGGTAAACTGTAGACTCACCGTTCCCAGGAGCCCCTGTCATTGACTCTCCATTACTGCCATTACTGGAGTCCGATCCTGTGTTATTAATACCGGCTGAGGAGAACTTTCTGCGTCGACGGACAGCACTCGGGGTGGCAGGGGCTTCAAGCCCTCCCCCTCCTGTTGCAGTCGATGCTCCCTGGGATGCAGCGTTTTTGGTGTCCATTCCCTCACTGGTATTGTTGTTATTGTTGATACAGACAGTGCTGCTCATTTCCATCACAATGCTGTCACTCTCAGCCCTAAGGGCAGGAAGGGGAGAGCAAGGGGGCACGCAGACTTGACTGAGCCTATTTGTACTACTTAAACGGTTCTCTGTCTTCTCCTCTCTTCCCTCCATCAAACCGTCTGCCTCATGGAGAGCTGATTGCTTCCACATGGTCACGGGCTGCCCTAGCACATCCCTAGCTATCAGTGACCCCAAATTAACCCCCGCAAAAGACCTCTCGGAGGGGTCACTGGGACCCGTCTCTGGCTCCGTCACAATCCCCTCGTCTGTTAGACTGGACTCGTGGCCTGACAGCTCATCTACAGAGCGGTCGTAGAGCATGCTCTCCTCAGAGTCGCCCTTCTGTAAGGCTGTCTCTCTTTCTCTGCTCTCTCTCTTCTCCTTCTCCCTATATTCTCTGTCCCTGCTCTCCTGCTTCTCCAATTGCACGCTTTCTCTGTCCATCTCACTTCTCTTCCTCTCCCTGTTCTCCCTTTCCCCCTCACTTTTATCCCTGTTGCTCAGGCTCTCACACTCAGCCTCTCCGTCTCTCCTTACCTCATCTTTAACACCCACTCCCTCTTTCTCCTTCTCCTCCCTTACTTGTTTGACTTGGAAACACTGGTCCTTTATGCCATCTTCATCCTCCTCCTCATCGTCATCCTCCCTTGCACTCATCTGGCAGATATCTCTAATGACCTGCCTGGCTTCCTGTACGTACCTGTCCTGCAACGGAGTGGGCATCACCTCCTCATCCTCGTACCCATAATCCCTACCTCTTCCTCCTATTCCACCCCTAAAGTCACCCCCGTCGCTCTCTACTTCTCTGTCACTGACTGACACCTTTCCTCCATCCCTTTTCCCATCCGTGTCAAGCTGCTGTTCCGAGGAGCTCCTCTTGGTGGCGCCACTTGTGGAGAAAGGTCTCACCTCTGAGTTGGGTTTGTCAGAGTAAGTGAAAGATTTGGCGCGGCGCAGGGTAGCAGTTAGGTCTTTCAGTGATGGCCGACGTCCTGAATGGAGGAGGGTCCCACCATGAGTCCGCGACCCCATCCTGTACAGCGACGACCCCTCTGAAACTCCTGACTTTTCCCCTCCACCCAATTTCCTCACCCTGAGCTCTGAGAGGTCCGTTTTTAGGAAGCTGAGAAGCGTCATGGTTTCCGAGGTGATATCAGGGTTGGACATGGAAATTCGGTTTCTATCTTTATCCTCTGTTCCCTCCGTATCCAATGTCTTCCTGGACCCCCTAGACTCGGCCTTCCCAACCCCTTTGGACTCAGCCCCTTCCCTAGGAAGTAATGTACTGGCAGGGGTGACTGTAGGCACAATCTGGGGGCGAAACCTCACAGGGGCACGGGAGAAGTTATCCCCATGCCCAAAGCTAGGGGAGCGGTACATGGTAAAGTTCCCGTGGTAAGTTTTACTCTGCATAAATGAGGATGCTACACTGGGGTTAAAAGTTCTGTGAGGGCTACCTCCAGCTCCCCCCGTGTTTGACAACACATTTGCTGCTCGATTACCACAGCTAGCCTGCTCCTCTTCCTTGAGTGTCTCTGTGCTGGAGTATCGGCTGCTACATCGCGACCCACCAGGACTGGAAATAAATGAGGGAATATTGACTTTTGATACCCGTGACACCCCAGGAAGAGATGTGGCAGTCACTGGAGAGGAGATTCGTTCCCACTGCTGCACCCGGGTTCTGGAATTATCAGTGGCAGGTTGATGCCTGTCCAAGTGCTCCATGGTCACAACGGTGTCGCTGTCACTGTCTTCCGATTCGCCATCGTGATCATCATCGTCGCAGCGGCCTAATGCTGGTGAAACTCCGCTTACCTTCTTCTTCTTTCTCAGCGAGCGTCGGCGCACCGCCTCACGGCTGTGGGGTCCTAGGGAACCAGGGCTGTCCTCCTCACTGCCTGAAGACCTGCCAATGCCCTTCCCACCCCACCAGCCATTCTTACTGCGGGAGAAATAGCCTCCTCCTCGCTCTGAGACACCTCTCTCTCCTGTTCTAAAGGAGGTGGAAGGTGATGGGGCAGAAGGAGCGCTCCAGCCCGCACCCCTTCCTCCTCCACCTCCTCTCCCTCTCCTGGTGCGCTCCTCCTCTTCGTCTCCGGAGCTAAACTTCCAGCGGGAGCGGAGTGGAGAGGCTACTCTGACTGGGGCTTTTGGCTCAGGGGAGGGAGCTACAGTAGAAGAGGAGGCAACAGCTTTATCTGGGGCTGGAGCAGAGCAGGGGGAGGAGGGGGCTGGTGCTCTGGAGGAGCTATGTGAGGAATGTAAACTATCCCTGGGCAGCCCGACCCCCTGTCTCTCCCTTCTCTCCCTCTCTCTTGGTTGCAGATGAGAGGAAGAGAAAGAGGTGACTAGGCCCGCGGAGCTGCTCCAAGAAGGAGGGGCAGGGGACTGAAGGTCAGGGTGTGGGTCAGATGTCAGCCCTGTCGCCCTGAGGGTCTCGTAGGCAGCCTCTCCTCCACTGCTAGGACTCTGGGCTCTGTGTGGAGACTGGCTAATTCTAAGATAGTGACTACCACTGCTGCTGCTGCTGCTGTTGCTTTGAAAACTAGTTCTGCTTGTTGTTATGTTATTACTAGGTGTCTCTAGGTCTGCTCCCTCATCATTTGAGTACTGCTGGTGGTCAGGTTTTGAATACAAGTCCATGCTGTGTCTGAATCTACTTTCTCCCCTTTCTCTGCCCTCTGTAGTGCCAATGTGTACTCTGCTTGAGGCTCCAAGTCTGTGGTGGTGTTTCTCTGGCAAGGGCAGGCTACTGGCTTCATTACCAGAGCTGCTAGCTGAATGCTTGTCGCCTCTATCTAGGCTGAGCTGGTCGAGATGGCTGCTGCAGGCTGCTTTTAAAGTTTCATTAGTCTTCTGCTGCTGGGCAGCTCCGCTTTGTCTCTCACCAAAAATCTTCCGGATCTTTGTGACACTGGGCCAGTTGTCAGAGTGGACAGGAATAATGTCGCTGTGGTGCGTAGAATAATAACTCCTATGAGATTTACAGACAGGAGGAATCCCCCCAATAGCAGAACCTTCTTCATCCTCATCTGTGGTCAAAGTCTTTCTGGGATCAGTAGAACACGGATTGACCTGTGAATAATCTCTCTTACCAGAACCACCGCCGCCGTCGGCTGACAAGCGTGAACAAATCCACTTTTGACTTTTCTTCTCAGAGTCCGAGCCCGAGACAGAGTCGGTGCCAGAGTTAAACGGCGGTCCCCGAGCTTTAACGTCAGTCGGCGAGTTCGCGGGGTCAATATCACGGAAATATCCACAACCGGTACCGTCCTCCTGAAACGACTTACGAGAGGGTGACTCGTCTCTCTTGACCCGAGGCAGAGTGCTGCTCCTCCCGGCTACCGCTGCGCCATGGCCCCGGGCAGCTCCGTGCGTCAGAGCGCAGCCGCTACTGCCGAACTTCTCAGTGAGCTGGCGAATGGAGGGAGAAATAGAAGAGAGGGGAGCGGAGGAGCCTCTCTTTACGTCTGCGGTCGGGAGGCCGGCGGCGGTGGCGGTGGTGGCAGAGATTTTGGAAACTTTTCTCGACACACTAACATTACGCGTCGCCAAGGGCTGCGCTTTCTCGGCCGTGCGCTGCTCCGCCGTAGTAGACGGAGGGGGAAGGGCGACGCCGCAAGCCTCCAGATCCTTTGATTCGGGTTGTTGGTCTTCACGACTTCTGTTGGCGCTCCAAGACTCCAGTTTTTTGAAAGAGACGCTGCGATGCAGCGCCGCGTTCTTCTTCTCTTTCTCTCTTCCTGCCATTGTTCATGTCTTTGTTTGTTAGAATCCCCCCGCACACACTTATTTCATTGCTGATACATAATCAACCACTCTTTCTTTTTTTTTTTTTACTGCGGTCCATTCCTCTCCAGCGTAACCCATGAAAACCCAACAATACTCTCTTTAAATGTAATTGCCGGTAAAAGCTTCTTGCAGCTTCTATAACGAGGCGAGATGTTTAACTGTTTACACCTTAACCAAATGAAAGAGGAACTAGATGCGGGTTCTCCTGTTGTCAAACTTACATGTTGTCGATTCCTAACCGCATCCATGCACGAAGGAAAAGGTCTCAAAAGTTTGCCCAAACTTCCCAACCTGTTCACAACCGCAACTGTTCCATTTTTTTTTATTTTCCCTTATTTCTCAACGCTTTCCCAACGCCAAGTCCGCACGCCTGGGCCCAAAAGCATCATTCACTGTAATTCCCAAGCAGTTTCTGGATTCCTTATTTTGACATGATTTAGTTTTCCGTGACTTATGTTTTTGCATGCTAATGCGTGAGATAGGGCAGGGGGTGGGCGGGACTAGGGGTATAGGGGCTGTCATAGCCCCCTCGGGGATAGAGAGGAAAAGCTTTCTTTTTGATGGGAGAAGGCAGATATTGTGGACAAACCAGATGTAATTATAGCCCCCGGACCGTGTAACCCTCGCAGACACAGCAAAAAGGATGTTAGATCTTCACTTTGCTTAAAACTAACTGGTGGTGCATCATTGGGGCATCTCTACTTTCACAGTATGTTGTGGTGCTGTTGGTGAATCAGAGTGTCACTTTCAGAACATTCATAAAAGTTTTTTGCTCATACACAGTGTCCTCAGTGGTCTTCCCATGTGGCTGTCTCAGTAACTGGTTCTTTGTTCCAAATTTCTACACTGTCCCTTGAAGGACGAGGGAATGCTGACGGCAGCGCCCTCCAGAGGTTGGGTTGTAAAAGTGCAGGTTCTCAGATGTAGACCGCTCTGTTTAGAGAAAGCCACGCTATTGAAATTAGAGATTGAGATAGTTTATTTGGATCTAACAAGCATTCAGCCTACAGTCATTTTCCAATTCAGTGCTTCAGTATTACTGAGCAGCTGAGCTACATTCGAGTCTCCAAAACTGGTTTATTTACTTCTCTTGGTTTTGCCTGCATAAGGCTGCCCACCTAAATGTATTTTTTCCAACAATTTACTGGACATTTTAAACCAGAAGGTGCTATATTGCCAATTAGATCGTGGTATTTTGAAATTTAAAGAAGTGGGCTTTTGACACGATAGTCACAGGTTTAAATCCCTGGATGACGAGAAAAAACTCTCCCCTCCCAAATTACTGTTGAGGTACCATTGAGCAGGGCTCTCAACCCCCATGATTCTGTTGAACTATCTTGTTTTCTCTGCGTGTGCCTTCCAAATGAGTTTCAATAAGCCTCCCCTCTTTGTCTTGTATCATGGCTTTTGAATGAGCTGAAGCAGACATACCCTTGATGATTGCAAAATCAACACCACTAGCAATTGTACCATATAAGCCTCTCGAAACCATCCTTCTGAAGTGATGCCAACAAGATACAAATACATCACCCCACATTGTGGTTAGGCTGACCAACCTAAATGGACTGACCTTGTGAAAGTATCTGTATCTCATTATCTCATGTAGAAATGTGATAATTGTATATGGACAGGCATATTCATATTGTTAAAGACATATGCGAAATAAATAGAGGTATTCAGGAGATGCAACATTCATTCTTTATTGACATTTCTCAATAACATTTTTAGAGAGAACCAAACTTTTTCAGACAACATATAAAGGCTGGGTTATGTTTTAATCAAGACATAAAAAGCACAGCTTTACATATATTAGAAGTATAATTATTTTAATTAAATAATTATTTATCAGTAGAACTATGCATACCTAGCAAAAATATAATTCTTTTCTTAACTATATTCTATGGTGGAGAAAAATAATTTCTTAAAGAATAATACTGCCTGACCAAAAAATGTTTGTACAGCACACAAATATCTAAATGGCTCTGGACTGTCCACACACACACAACACATTCCAGACAGAGTTGTGAACAAAAACTTCAGACATCTCACATATTTGACCAAAACAAGCCTATAAACAGCACAAATGAACATTCACATTCTTCTGATTCCCAGTAGTTCAATATATACAATATAATCAAATATGAACACTGTACCTACACATTCAGTTTAAATCATGTTCCCAACTATATTTTAAGTTTCTACGACCCCAGCATTTAGCACATGAAAACTGTTAAACTGAACACTGTACACCTTAAACATACATTTACCAAGTGCATAAACAATGTTTCATTCATCAGGGAACAGAAATGAAGCTGCTCTCATGAGCTAGACAATCATCACTTTTTTGTTATATAGCTGCCTAGGTATTCTTTTAACATGGTTTTAGTGCAGTCCATAAGCTGTTTGGCAATTTTCATTTTAAAATAAGAATTAGATATTACTGCCAGTTTAGTTTTATTTGGGCTTTTTCCTAAGGACCCCATTTTCATATCAGCAAACCCAATCAGAGGTCCCGTCCTTAAGGCTAGGGCAGCCTGCACAGACACTAGAATACTACAATACTTTAATCGTCATCAATGTCACAATCTCAGTAAATGTAAATGATGCAAGGGTTTCACCCAGGTCTTTTATGCTTGTGGATCAGTTGAGCAGATAGTGTTTACATCACATTGAATTTAAATTTCACATGTTTATTAATATGCCACTGGCATCTGGTGATTCATTCATGTGAACTTATTCTAATAGATAAGCATGTCAGCTACATACATGGCCAATATGTAAGAGCAATACAAATCTGGTCTCACCTGCCAGCCCTTAAGAGAAGGCTTCCCATTACTTCCTGCCATGCATAAAGAGTGCTTGCTTAAAATTAGTGATCCACAGGATAACTAAAACTTAGTAGCTCAATTACTTTTGGATTGGTTTTCCCCCAAAAGCCATAGAATAAAAAGGTTCAAGAGATAATTTCTTTAATTGTATGGACTGTAATTTGAATAGTGTTATTAAAATATCCTATCGAATATTATATTGCATATTCAACCATTATCCATCAATATTATGAATCATTATTTCAATGTGTGAAAGTTTTATACATTTTCAATATATGTCTAAGTAATACTGAGTAAACCCTGGCAAGATTCTATTTAAATATCCGTTTCTGCTAACAGACTTTTTCAGTAACTAAAACAGTCGTCACCAACCATGTGCCTCGGAGAGCCGAGAGTATGCAGGTTTTCATTCCAACCAAACACTACAGCAGATGATTTCAATAATTAGTCCCCTCTCTTGTTAAAGGTGTGCTAGTCAGTGAAATCACCTGGTGTAGTGTTAGGTTGTTAGGGAAACCAGCATACTCTTGGCCCTCTTTGGCACATGATTGGTGACCACTGCTGTAAAGGACTAGTTACATTCAGAGTATTGTCAATCCAACGCATTATCTGTTAATCACCAGCACTAAGTGCCATCTCCCACGGCGGAATGGATATAGTTATGAAGAATACTAAACAAGGCAGTACACACATACAGTAACTCTTTAAAAGCAGTGCTTCTTCTTATAGACATCACTATCAAACTGCGTTTACATAAACAGATTTCAGTGCTTGGCACTCAAATACTCCCCCATTGCATGGGAAGGGTATACACATGCAGGAAGACACAAACCACAGAATTGGGCCTAAACTTAGACCCTGCCCAAAATCCCCTAAATTGCATCCTTCCTTCATTCTTAGCATCCCAAATGTAGGTCACAAATCAGATAAGGATTTAAAAGATGAGTAAATGGGTTGTTTATCTCTGATGCAGTCAGAGCAGTGATTAGGAAAGGTAACATTCCCTTTGCTAATTCCAATTTTTCAATGGATTTCCATTGCTTACTATAGATTTTAAGGAAAATGTTGGGAAACTTAGGGCAATTTTCCAATACAGAGAGCCTATTTTGTTGTGGTATCGGCTTGATATCAATGCAGTGGTTCATTTGGTATCATCGCAGAGTTAGATTTCAAAAAGGGCTTCTGGAAAGGTCACAACAGGCATTTTAGGATAGTGGGATTACAGTAGTGGGGAGCACATGCCATCTAGTGGCCAAAATATGTAACAACAAACAATGTACCCCAGATAAAATTGAAAGAAAAAGGCTTGTAACTGATTTTTAGGTGTTTTTTTCCCCCCACATCCATGGGGCCATTTCATGAGAAACCTTCATATGAAAATATAATACTCTATTGGTATACAAACAACTGTACCTATTTTTATATTTGTATTCCCAATTGCATGGGAGTGGTATCAAACAGGCAATCACAGAGACAAACAGTTATTTTTTAAACGGCTTCTATGATATAACAGATAACTTTAAACACTCTCTTACACTTTGTTCTTAACCATCTCTCTATCTCCATCTATATTTCCACAGATCACACTCACATAGTCACATGGTGACACTGCATACATAGATCTATGCTGTGTCTCAAGTGGCTCAAGTGAAAGACGCTCTTTGTGTTATATTATTTTACAGCATTCTCCTTTACAGGACAGCACACAGACAGCAAAGTCAGCTCGAATTGAGTGTGGTCGGGGGGATATAAGGTACAAGGGACCCTCCCTAAGTAAGAGAAATCCAAACATGGGGGTCCTGTTGTGTTTATTGTTTGAAGCCCACATTTCCAAGGTGTATTAAATGTAGCATAAGCCAGCTGATCGAGCGTAAATGTGCCAACTACCTGCACTACGTACTGCTGCCAGCTGTGAGTGAAGCATCTTTCACACTTCAGACAAGTGTGGGATTGTTGGTCACGGTGGATCTTTTTGTGTGTGGCTGGCTGGGTTGTATGAATAACTAATAACTAATAACTAATACTCACTAAGTAGTTTCTGTTTCATCATGAAATGCCTGCGTTGTACTTGCTGGTTCTAGGTAGGGGACCCCGGATAACTAGTCACTCAATTCGAGCAGTGTAAAAAGTTCTATTACACCATAAAAGATGTGAGAAAGAAATTACAGCAGGGGATGTGAAACCGAACTATCGGGACACCTCAGGAAACCCACATTTTAAGGACGACACTATCCAGTGTCAGCATTCACAACCTACAGTATTTGTCTGTCCTAGAACACATGATATAGTGACAACACACAAAAGAAAAAAATCGGAATCTTCATGAAAGTGCCTAAAATCATGGGGAGGAAAAACATCCATACGCTAAGATGGTTCAATTTTAAGGTCATGGAAGTTTTTCAAAGTAAGAGATTATGTATAGAAATGATAACTCAGGGACTTGCTGCTCATAATTCTCTTAACATAGGCTCCAGGGACTGGCCACAATCTATATCCTAAAGTTACAGCGACTGTCAGCAACAGCCACTATGTGGCTAGTTAGCATTCGGCTTGAATTAAACTAAAATGACGTAAGTAAAAACAACCCATTACAGGGACCGTCTTTGTGAAAAATGTCGTTCTAGTCAGTCACACAACAGTCCCTTATACATACCTTTGAACTGTTACCTTCATAAGCTGCTGACATTAAAACTAGCAGCAACCTCAGCCAGAGGATGCCCCAGGCAACATCCTACAAACCAGCACTGGTTCAACTAGACTTCCAGAAGTGGCATTCCAGTATGTCATCTGTACATCACTCTCACTTCCTTAGTGAGATATATTTCTTAGTCTTTTATTACTGCCCCATTACTCCGTTTGTATATTTGTTATCATTCCATTTACAATCTGTAACTTGATTGAAATTTGCCTACTCGGCACCTATTGCACACCTGACCATCCTGGAAGGGGATCCCTCCATTCCCAAGATTTCTCCCATTTTTTCCTAACTAAGGTTTTTCTGGGAGTTTTTTCTTGTTTGACGGCGGGTTAAGGTCCGGGGGTGTCGTTTAATTCTTTGTGATTGTGGGCTTGTGAAGCCCTTTGAGACTGTAATGTGATTAAGGGCTATATAAATAAACTTGACTTGACTTGACTTGACCTGCCAGACAGTCAGACATTGGTACCCTTGTCCTTGAGGGTGGTGACTTTGAGCACAAACCTCCTGGTGCTTCTGCGGTAGCGTGGCTGGGTGAAGTAGAACAGAATGGGATCCAGAACGCTGTTCATACTGGCAAACGGCCTCGTGCTTTTATAGATGATTGAGAACAAGTTCCGTGTCTCACAGGGCGCGGCGGGCAACGTGCGCACCAACAGGTACATGGTCTTAGTGAGGTGGAATGGCAGGAAGCTAATGGAGAACACCGCTACCACCACGATGATCATCCGCACGGCCTTGTCACGCTTCTCCCCAGTTGCCGAGGAGACACCCTGGTAGGACGCTGGGCGGCAGAGGAGGCGGGCCATTCTGCAGTAACACACCATCACGCCCATGAAAGGCAACAGGAAGCCGAGGCAGGTCAGGGCCATCCCATAGGGGTAGTAGTCCAAGGAATGTTCCGGCCGACTTAAATCGTAACACACCGTGCGGTTGCGCTGAGTCCCCGTGGAGGCAAAGCGGAAGGTCGGTGCGCAGAGGAGGGCCACCACCAGCCACACCCCTCCGCAGACGCCCCACGCTAGCCTGCGTCCACCCTGTTTTTGCCAGCTGGCTAGGGGGTGGCAAATGCCCACATAGCGCTGGACGCTAATGCAGGTTAGGAACAGGATGCTGCCATGCATGTTACTACGGAAACAGAGAGGGAAGAAGGTCATTACCATCATGTCAAGTCTCATCGTATTATATACCATATTATATCTAACATCACGTATAGTGTTATACATGGTGCCATGTTGTATTATATACCAGCCCATGGTTGTTGACACTGAGGTTGTGTGCGCCACCCTTGTGCCGTTTGATCAATAATAAAGCTATTAAGGAGGACGGTGGTGGGATGTTGGAACATTACTGAAGAGCATTGAAATGCTACCAAATAATGTAGCTAATCAGAGAATGAGAGAACTGATGAGGGGGGAAGTGATTGGGATAAAGCTTTAGATATATGTGTGGACCAAAAGGCAGCTCAGCCTGGTGTATGGCACTAAGGATGGTCACATGACTGTTCTCAACATAAAACTGCAAAAAAGCTTTGCATCATATTTGTGAGAATCGCCCTCAGTGGCCAAAACTAGAAGAGTGACATACTTTGCAGCTTCCAGCTGTTAATTTGTGTAGTAGTCACTTAAAGCCCTCACCTGTAGAACTGAAAGCGGACCAGTTTACAGGAAAGCTCCCCAAAAGGCCAGTAGTCGTGGCTGGCATAGTTGTAGATGAGTAGGGGAAGTGACATCACATACAGGAAGTCAGCAGTGGCCAGGTTGAGCATGTAGATGTTGTTCCGGGACAGGCTGGGTCGCGTCCTCCATATCTTCAGTATGACGGCACCGTTGAGAGGAAGGCCGAGCAGGAAGACAAAACTGTAGACGGCAGGAAGTAAGATACGTTTGAAGTCCTCCTTATAGGTGCAGCGAAGGGTGCCGGACCTGCTGATGTTGCTGATGGCTGTGATGAGGTCCTCTGTGGCGTAGGGATCTGCAGGGTGGTGATATGTCGAGTGGAGGTCAGAGGAAGAGAAGTTTCCAAAGAAAGGAGGTTCCGTGGGGAAGGATTCAACAGTGAACATTGGCATGGTAGCTTCTTTCACATTCTGTGAGGGAGAGAGAGAGAGAGAGAGAGAGAGAGAGAGAGGAAGAGAGAGAGAGAGAGGGGAGGAGGGAGAGGGGGAGGGGGGGGGAGAGAGAGGGAGAGAGGTAGACAGAGAGAGGGAGAGGGAGAGTGGGGGGGGAGAGAGAGAGGGTGGGAGAGAAAGAGGGAGAGAGAGAGAGAGAGGGGGAGAGAGAGAGAGAGAGAGAGGGGGAGA
>OMKK01028558.1:2742-17469 GCA_900302305.1 Polymixia japonica
CTGGCGTGTGAGCAGCTGCAGGCTCTGCTCAACAGGCGAGGAGGATCCGTGTCCACATTTAGCGCTAATTGGGCAGCGTGCTCCAGCCACAGGGCGGACAGCGGAGCGCCGAGCGCCTGGCAGCTGAGCGGAGAGATGCAGCTCTGCGCGAACAGCCGCGGCGACCAACGAGGGAGAGAAAAACAAAAGAAACTCTGTGCAACACGCCGGGCGGGAAGCGCAGGAACCGTGACACAAACGGATGGTTCTAGAGGTTCCTAGGGCTCGTGTGTGTGTGTGTGTGCATGTACAGGAGTGTGTTTTATCTGTTGGATGGTTTGGCACAGTCTCTTGACGGTCACACACAGCGTAAATAGATCTCGGGGAGATACAAATGAGCTATCTGTGTCGGTGTCAGCAATTGACAGCAAAGTGTAGAGGAGGTATTGATTTTGTCGGGCTGGATAAATAAGCTGTTGGCTCTTCCTGCCCGTCTGTAAAATGAGACCGGCGGTGTCTCTCACTCCTGCTCGCTCACCATTAACAGAGCATTGAGTCATGAGGAGGGCCGCTCTGTCTGGACAGTCAGCATATCCTACACTGCTACAGAGGTATGAGCACGATATATAACACTAAACATCAAACCTGTTAGATAATGTATGAGGTTAACACAAAAAATAAGAAAAAAAAAATCAAAAAATGCCAATTTACATTTTGCAAGATACTTCTTTTTTTTTTTTTTTTAAAAGAGATTACAGATTAATTTCCGTCTGCAGGTGAGAAGAGACGACGGTTGTTTTGTTCGTAGCGCCTAAGTATGTATGCACGCCCAAACACACACACACACACACACACACACACACATACATACATACAAGCGCGCGCACACACACCCGGGGTTTTGGGGATGGGGTGGCACCCTTATTAATATAATCCCCCCATCAGCACTGGGTGAACTATTATTATTTCACAGTCAATTATATTTACAGATGATTGGCAGTTGGCTGGCGTCAGAGATGAATACAAATTACAGGAGGGAGTACTGCTCTGATGCCCAGCTCTGTCACGCATAGAGTGGGAAAAAAACCCACACAAAAACCATTGCAGGGGGTTAACTTTTTAACTGTGGCCTTTCAGGGCCATGCTCCGTCCGCTGTCTGAAATACGTCAAGTTCCTCCATTTTGGAAGCGCGCCCGCTGAGACCACACACTGTTCCATTCACGCTCCAAGATTCCACTGCTTTCACACACACACACACACACACACACACACACACCTCAACCGTGCACATCCCGCCCGGGGCACTGTCTTTATTGACGCCTGTGAATTAAGAGCGATAGAATGGCCCTGAGGCGGGAGGTTCACCTGCCCAGACGCCGACGTCCGTTTCCATCTGCTCCAACTCAAAGCCACGATCAAAAGCCACAGTGTCGTCGTCAGGGGCCGGTCCATCACATCCTGAAATGTCCACATCTGCAGACGACTGTGAGACAAACACTACGAGAGGCCGTAGCCAGGTAACGACGATGGCAATCTCTTAACCACAACCCGCCACAATCTCATTCACCTTTTGAAGCCGTTGGCCAGCAGGTGCAAGAAAAATATAAAATAAAATAAAATAAATACAGAGAACAGCTGACCTCAGACTTTGCTGAGGTTACCACCAGTTTCCTTTCAATTACCAGTAAGAGTAAAGAGAAATTACCAGTAAGAGTAAAGAGAATGAATGAAACCTAGACAACAAAGATCAATTGGCCTGTATGTTTTCCTTTCACTGGAAGGTGCTTGTCACTCAACACGCAGGAGGAGTGCTGTCTGTTAATGAGGACTTCATGCGGAGGTTAACTGTGTGCCCTGGCTACATCCATATAGCAATTATACCACTTAATTGCCTTCATGCGCCAGATATTCCCTTGCCTTTTCCCCTAATCTTAATGCAATTATGCCTGTTCCTGTTTAATGTTAAATGCTATCTGGAGTGCATCTCTTGGGCTTGCACACACACACACACACACACACACACACACAGACCAAGTACCACATCCCCCCTTGAAGCAAAGCTACGAGGTTGATTATTAGCCTGCCACTTTGGAAGAAGACCTCCGACCTTGGCTCTCGGACCACCAAACCAAAGACCCACAGCAGTGACGCTTTACACCAGCGTATAAAATATGATTTAGGAACATAGTCCCTTCATTAGATGCACAATTACTGAACATCAAAGGACATGGGTAGGGCAGGGGGGACTGAATGGACGGAACAACGGCAGCCATTAAAGACCTGAAACCAAACTTAATTCCAAACCTTGTCCCACTTTTCCAGGGACTTGATTGCCCCATTTACCAAGAAATGGTATGCAGACACACTAGAAAAGCGAACAGAAGTGGTCCCGCTCTACCAATTACGCCACGGTTCAGATGTACTTAGCATAAAAATAATTTGCTAATGGTCCCCTGAGGTATCGTACATGAAATGGAATCACTGCAATTACCAGTAAACTAGTGAGCTCATGAAAACAAGGGCACCTACAGCAGGGTGCTACAGTGATTCATCACCCAAATGATGGCGAGCAAAGGCGCCTAGAAGAGGCGAGAGCGACTGACAAACACATTCACGCAAAACACATGAAGAGCAATGACTTTATTTCCTTTGTTAACGATACCCAGAAATACACCGAACAAGTAAACCGCACGAACACAAAGAAAACAAAATCTCACCACTAATGGCGCTGCCACAGGTGCACCAACAAGCAGCGCCTTATTAGAAAAGGACCTTTCCCCGCGAAAGCCACTTTGTCCGAGAGCCTGCCTGTCATGACTGCAAGCGACGGGGTTCGATTCGCCATTCAGGGGAATGAAGAATGAGCCTAACGTTAGACGGTTGCGTGCCTTTTCCGTCGCTGTCCGAGCACGGCGCAGCGGGGGGGAAGGGGTTTTAGAAAGGCAGTGAACAGCTTGGGTCCGAGGACTGACGCTCTATTCACGGCACATCAAAAGATCTCAGCGGGAGAAGAAAGCGCACCGCTTTCCGCCCCCACTTCTGCTTTCCCTCGGCCAGGACTAGCCTGGGGGGAAAGCCCTTGGGAAAGCGACACAAGTCAGTGCAAACGGCAATATTTTTTAAAGAGATATTCAATAAACAGCGGCCAAAGACGACCTTTGTGCGAAATTCCAAATATCACATCAGAAAAGGAAAAGGAAAGTACCGTAATTCCAGACACTAGACTAGAGCCCCTGTGAACTTCACTTGTGTACTAAGAATTCATGAACGCTTAAAACCACTTTAAGAAAAACATACAATAGCAAGCAACTCCCTATTCACTGCAACAGAGGAAGAAGTGAAAAAGGTAAAGACACGGTTCTGCTACCTGAATCTCGTGGAGCGCGCACATACCTGCCACATTGTAGCCTCCATTATTTCCATTGGTCAGGGGTTTAGTTTCCATAGTACCAGAGGCTGCATTGGCTGTGAAAGTTGCTGCTCAGAGAAAAGGTCCCCGAGACAGCCCCCCTCTTTCTCTCTCTCCCTTCCCGTCGCGTCTCTTCTCCCCTGCTCGCTCTCTCTCTCTCTCTCTCTTGCTCTCACTGTCTCTCTGCTCGCTGCTCTCGCTCCGTCTGTGCCTAAGTACCGGAGCCCATGGTTGAGACTCTCGCTCCGAAGCCTCGGAGACAGCGCCAAATCAACGGCTGGGCTGTGTGATGTCAGCGCAGGGCTCAGCCACTCAGGTTGCTCAGCTGGGCTGGTGGCGCGTCACTGGCTAAATTGAGCTCTTCATTAGCGGTACGGACGCAGCCAGGGGGTGCTGAGAGGAGCCATGGGAGGCTTACCTATACCCCCCCCCTTCCCCATCACAGAGCCCCACCTTGCCCATCACAGACCCCCACCTTCCTTCATAGCCAACA
The DNA here is from genome assembly GCA_900302305.1 of Polymixia japonica. NCBI lineage: Eukaryota > Metazoa > Chordata > Actinopteri > Polymixiiformes > Polymixiidae > Polymixia > Polymixia japonica. The sequence goes on from OMKK01028558.1 coordinate 6,625, forward strand.
TCAGCACCAAAACCCTCCCCCCAAAAAAATACTCTGAATGAGTGGGAGTTTGGTGAACTAGTGGTAAGCCATGTTGAGCTTCAGAGTCTTGCTCCGTTTTCTTAAGAAGCCTAAGAAACTAAAACTAGGGGCCAACTTTGACTAGGCCAAACTTTTAAGTGGTTCTAACATTTTGGACTGATTCTTAAAATATCCAGATCAACTTGCAAGTGGCCGATGGACTCCTCCCATTTGTTGCCGTCTGTGACTCTCTTCCTGTCTTGCCCATCATCTCCCTTACCGTCTGTTCTTTAAGTCCCACATGGGTGCACTCACAGGCTTAGCTGGCTCTAAAGGCCACGCCTCCCTCAACCCCACAGCTTGAGCATCACCCCGAGCTACTGAGATTGGTTAAAAAGAAACGGAAACTTCAAAACTCCCTCAATGGCTGTCCCCAGAGTTCGGAAGTAGTCTTTATCATACTGCTCATACTACGCTGACATTTGTAGGAAATGTGTGTTTCACCCAGTAAGGAGGTGGCTTGGATTAGGGGATTACAGTAAACTGCAAATGCCACTTATGTTAACAAACGCAAATGCGCTGTTTTGAACAGACGTCAATAGATTTCATTGTAATTCTTTCGTGCTGTCATAATTACTGTACAACACAAGCGATCCCCGCATCAGATCAAATGCTCAGTAAGAAAAATAGGATATAGCTGAAGTCATCCTCAGTGGAGAAACAATATGGATTCTTCTGAGCATTCTAATATTAAAGAGGGAGAAATGCAGTGGCATGATGCTACATCAACAGCCAAACCACCGCTGCAAACTGGTGGCTGGACTGTTAGTAAGAATAGCGTGAACCCGGTAAATTCAGAAAACTTGCATGTCTTCACTCACAGGCAACGCACATCAAACAAACATTCCTGACAGGCTTACGAAGTGGAGAAGCCCGAGGTGCCGTATGCAAACAGCCTCTCCAGAACAGCTAATTAAAATGTGAATATCAAAATAAACAAGTATTTCTCTCGAGAGCCCGGGCACGGCGAGATCTGCCGCAGTGCCATTGATTGTCGGTGGCGACAAGGTCCTCACGAGCCCCTCGGGCAAACACCTCGGAAGGGAAAAAAACAAAAAGAAAATCCACGCCACAATTACGGCGTACTGTGAGGCACGCTGTACTGTAAACAAATATGATTTTCACACCTTCTGAATTACAGTTCCAGGGCACGCTTCCTTCCCCCCAATAATATATTACAGATCCCTGACAAGGAACCATCAGGAGCCGTTGTGTTCATTAAATTTGCTTACATTATTCTGCGCCGACATGGGGAGTTGCGCGTGGAGAGAGGTGGTGTTTGTAACGGCGCTGAAAGCCTCGGTAATAAGCAGATGATGAAAAAGTTGGAGACTCAATTGGAGAAAGGGAGAAAACAGGCAGTTCAAATACAGAAGGAAAACACAACAACAACCGTTTATTGTAAACCTACCCTGAAACGCTACGGCTGCATTAACTCTGGCAGGATACAGCCCCAGATTAAAACCCATCCTTCAGCATCCCTGACCGTTAATATTTGATGAGGACTCCTTTAAACCATTCACAGTGCGTGTGCACACCTTACTCACGCTCCACGGTGGAAGGGACCGCAGCCTCTATCTTCCAAAGACAAATCCTCAGCTGGTTGAATGGAGGGGAGGCTGAATATGGGCTAATTCATAAAATCTGTATCTGATACATCTCTGTACCTTGACGCCCAATTCTAACCCATTCAACAATAACACACTTTTGACGTTGCAACAGCTATGGCTTCACGTGCAATTACCCGACAGAGGGACAAGCCTTCTGGGGGATGGGCAAGCTTTCTCTTAGAGGGCACACACACATATTTAATTACTTGACCCTTATTTAACCATGGCGAGTCAATTAAGAAGAAATTCTTAAAGTGGCAATCTTGAAGATCTCTTGTTTCGTTGTGTTTGGCGGCACCTATGGCGAAAGGCGGTAATTGCAGGTGTGTAATTGGACTTCACTTCAAAGGGAAAACGCGTCACTAACGCTAATTTGAACGCATGGCGGTGAAGTGGCCGCAGACACCCGGTTCTTAATACTTAATATTACTTAATAATACTACAAATGTAAGGGCTTTCATCAGTGGACCATAGCCTCAATCACCATTGTGTTACCTCATTCAGCGATAGATAGTGACTTAACAGACATTCATTTAAATGAAAATCTTCTGAGATCTTTGAGAGTGCCACTTTAATAACAACGACAGCCTGGCAAAAGGCGAAGTGTCTTTTAAGGAGTTGAATATGAGGAAGAGATTCCAGACATACAACATGGCGGAACTTTACAGCAAGACTCAGCAGACAACATTGTATGATGAAAAACATCAAGCAGCACAGCAAACTAACCCATATTAAAACATGATGGGAGGCTGCAGCAAGTACACAATGAACAAGCACGTAACAGGGTAGTGGGGCAATATGTTTCCCATTTTGTGGAAATTGCGGGCAGAATCACAAAGCCCGGGTTTAAAAAAAATCCTCCATTAAAATGTTATTCCTCCATAAACTCAAACAAATTGTGGTTAAACTGAAGTACTAAAAATGTGTGTTTTTGGAGAATTTCTATCATTATTGATGGATATAGCCAACATAGTGTTTTTCCATGCATTACCATACAAACACTCACATACAAAACATTATTATGTGCGTACTAGTTGAAGAAGGGACTCACCAGCTCTAGAGACGGTGTTTATGTGTTGAATAAAAGGGTCCAGGGTGGCAGATTAATACTAGCCGGTAGGTAACAAACATCATTTGGATCCTAGAATTTATTCTTTAAATCTACCGGGCTTGTTAAAACGAGGAAGCGACTGGTGAATTTTATATGTATGTATCAATCACAGAAGCCAACAGACAAAATCCTTTGTTCCCTGGTCCGAGTAGAACCTGGAATTAACCCTTGATGAACACCCTCCTACCTCATTCACACAGACACTCAAACACACACAACCAAGGAATATTATAGTATGCCGACAAGGTCCATCCCTTCAAGGGGGCAATTTACGCTACACTAATACACTACAGGACAGACCAATGCAACGCAAGTGTGATTCCTTAACCATCCTACGTAAACTTGGACAATTTGTGATGAAATCACTGCGCGTCCAATTGAAACGAACGGCCTCGCTGCTTTCTTTCTTCTGACTGGCGGAGCTATTGTTATGGTTTCTTTTGATCCGAGACACTGTAGGTACATGGCAAGTAGTTAACTGTTTGTATTCTCTCACAAGGTCACTGGCTAGGCTAGGAGCGGCTACCACTCCAACCCTTTATACTTGCAAAGTAAAGTGCAGTGTTTCCCATTCATTAACTCGTGTGTGGCAGCCCACCACAGCTAAACTTTATCCTGCCACACTTTCAGAATGTAAAAAAAGAAGAAAATAAATTTAAAAAAGCTCTCAAAACAGAATATTATAAACGCAATGTGGGTTGTGTGAGTATTGCATTAGTTACGTCTGGAGCTCAGACCCATTGTACCACATTATTCCTTCACTGCCTTTCAGACCACGCACACACATATTTTAGTAGATTTGGTTTGTAATTATTCTAAATATTTCATATTAATAAGAATCAGAACTGATAAAATCCAAACGATACCCAACCCTACTCAGGAGCACGAGGAAATATCCTTCAATAAAAGCATTTCAGGAGCGTAATGCTAATGTTCAATGCAACATGTCTGTTCCGACTACAGGCCTCCATGTCTCTAAACAGGTTAAATAAACCAGGACTTACTACACATTTGCAACAGCATTTGATTCATTTGTCTGATGGGTTGGTTCGTGTGTCGGCTCAAGTTCCTAACAAGTTGATACAACTGCATGGGTTTACATGATTGATTGTTTACAAAATGGATACATTCTTTGCAGATCTAGCCTCTCAATTTTCATCTGAAATTGCATCAGATTGATGTATTTAGCTGTAGAAATCCCCTTAGAGGATTCAGGGTCCCCCGCCACAGCTAAAGGTAAATCCTGTAGGAAATACTGAAGAGCAGATCGCCTGAAAGATGAGGAATAGAGGTGTGGCCCTACGATACGGGTTGAAGCACATTCACAAAATCCACAGCAGGTGTGACACTGTTTGAACCAGGTCTCGACCCAGATCTTGACCATGCTTCCTTTTGCAGATTTGAGTTACCTGGGTTTGCCCTTTCACACCGACAGTGGACCAGAGTATTTTCTGGGTCATTAGTTGGGTGTGAAAGGGGTATTTGTGACAGGCAGTGGCTGCGTGCGTGCGACAGTAGGTAGATTAAGAACCAGACTGAATGGTGTCAGTGACTACCAATATGTTCCATCAAAAGTAAAGTGGTGTACAGCATCACTAGCCATTAAATCATTAAAGATACAGCTCAGCTCAGCTGTGCGTCAAGCAGAGCGGTAGCATCAAGAACTTTGTTCCAGTGATGCAAACATAACCAGAATGGAAATCCGGGCTGCATCCATGAGAGGACGCCACATTACAAAAATCAGTCAGCTGACTGGTTTCACATTTATCCATCACTTCGGAGAAAAGGGGCAGAATAGAGAGCAACCAGAAACAAGATCAGCTTGATCACCTCCCTTGAACAAAAGGCAGACTGTGGCAGCTTTCTATGAATGAGGGAGCTCAGAACTCCAGAGGAACAAATCCCTGACAAATTGCAAAGATGTGAGCTTGGGGCTGGAATGACTGGCTGCTACCATGTAGAACCTCATCAGGCCCAGATGGGCCGTAGTTTTAGTCTAACTTGAGTAGATCATTGAGGACTTCAGTCTCTATGATGGTCTAAATGAAGAAGCGATGTAACGGAGCAGGAAAAACAGAAGGTAGCACATCATAAAGGGCATTAACAAAGAGAAGAGCCAAAATGGGGACAGACAGGGAATCAAATCCAAAACTATTCTCAACCACCACTGATACAAACATTATAGAGGAAGAACAGACCGTCTTCGTCTCAGACACACCAGGGTTTCTGCTGGGGTTTGTTCTCTCCGGTCTGATGTCCGGAAAGAATTTATTTTACCGGACAAATTTGAAACTTATTGGTCACGTTTCAATAACTATTTATCTATTTTACAAACGCAAATATAATGTACCCCTAGGTTGATGAAAGAATGACAACAACGTCAAATCAGTTTGACTATTTAATGAACAGTAACGATTAAGCAAAACGTCAACATTAGCCGCTAAAATGTAGGCTATTACGAACCATCTGTAGCCTGTAACATCTGTAGCCCGTTTACATGGCATCAGACGTAGCCTACAGGACACCAGGCTACATTTTATTTACTCCTTTTTTTCATTGCAGCAAAGTCCTCTGCTGCCGACTTGAAATCCAACGTGTCCGATGTGTCTCTGCAGCTTGCGATGCAGCGCGTCTCTCCTCCCCTACACGACTTCACAGCGCCGTCTTAAGGTTTAGGGATAGTCTTTGTTATAGCTATGTTTGGTATGAGCATTATTACCAGACATTTTGACCAGCGAGTTTTTAATTTATCGTTTTTTATATAAATTTTACCAGGCAAAAAAACGGTAATTAACGGCTAACGGAAACCCTGACACACACACACACACTCGCGCGCACGCACACACACACACACACACACACACACAAGATGGGGATGCGAGGCAAACGTCTGTGCAGACAGATGCCCTCTCAGCGTTCCACACCTCGTTGAGCTGACTGATCAGTTATCAGAATTCCAGTGGAATATAGATAGAAGATTAAACCTGCTACACACCGCTGGCAAATAGGGCGGCTGCTGCACAAGTAATTGGGGAATATTCACTCATACTAATTAATCAAAGGCAAAAGCAAGCTGGCGAGAAAATTGATTCCAATTAGCACCGGTTTGTGCAGACTCCCTGAGAAATAAAGTATGGAATGCCAATAATAATAATAATAATTCGCAAGCACAGCTCATATTTCCAGATTCTTTAACATAATGACATTTTACCAACAACAATTCTGCTATATATATACATGTGAGATAACTAGCCAAATGATGCTGCTCATGTTGCAAAACACACAAGCAGTAATGACGTCGCTTGCTAAGATGTGAGCATCACGCTGGACCGGAGGAGAGGACACAGCAGTAGTCAGGCCGACACGTTTTGCACACAAGTAAGTAAATCACCGATGCTCTGGTCAATGCTAATGAAAATCAGTACTGGCAATTCAGAATACTCCTCCAGTCCATCACTGACCAGCAAGACTTTGGGGCACCATACTAATGACATGACCATCTAATTGACCTTGCTTGCTCCCAGAAGAAAATGATCCCCTGCCGTTATTCAATTAGAAAGAACATGTGTCAGGACCAGCTTCGTGTGCACGAATTATAACCCTATATTGACTATAAATCAAGAATTGTGTCACTTCGCCGCTAATTAGAGACAGTCCCGAGTACAGAAACCGACCTCATCGTGCAGCTGTACATCAACATAATTAATGGACAGACATTTCACCCATTCAAAAGCCGGTTAATCAAGAATGAAAGAAGACCGAGCAAGAAAAAAGAAAAAAAGACTTCAAATTGTCTGAACGTGACGAAGGTTGCAGAGAACAGCCCAAGTCCACTAAATGTTTTCCATGACAACCCCACAGAAAAAACACACAGTATAACACCAGCATTTAACAATACTCATTTCATAGCACCATGATATTAGCTAACCTTTCCTGGGCTAAAACTGCCAACATGCTGCCATTGAGATATTCACTGCATCTGAAATGAAAAGTGCCTGAGTAGTCACAACAAAACAGTGCTATGAGGCAGAGTAAAACCCATTGAATTCTAAGCAGCTTCACCTAGCTTCAAAAGACCTGGTCTGTATCATTGCTTTTCAAAAGGAGACATACGTGTCTTTGATGGTCATTCCAACTCATGGCAAAACAGCTTGCATTACTTTGCATTGATTTACAATGTTAAGGAACACCTGGTGCCAGGGACACCCTCGTTTTATGCTAATGGTACGTTCCATGTCAATTCAGAAATTGTTTTAAAAAATGGACTGTTCATTGTAATCTTAAATGTAGCCATTAGGCAAAACAAAAAGTGTTTCTATTCCTAGTAGTTGCTAGTTTTAAGGAAAATGTACCACGGTAATTTCTAAATTACCAATTTCTAAATTAGCATAGGAATGTAAAAAATCTATTTGCTGCTAGCAGACTTATTTATACCATGTTATAAACTGGCTTGTCTACTGAAGTCAGCTGACTACTAAGCATTGGTGCATAAAGCTACATTCTACTTCTGAAACATTAACTCCTCGTGTGAACACACAAGACGGGAACAAGAATCAAAGTAAAGTATCCACTGGGTGTTATTAATATCAATCTTTTTATATGCACGCAAGCCTTTTCTGAACAGCGCTATTGAGAAAGCAGGAGAGGCAGAACTATTCGGGACATGGGCAGGAGGCAGTTAACAGAATATATACAGCTGCAGAATGAGGTAAAATTGGGATTCACTTCATAGATTAACCTACATGTAAGAACTCTACTTTGACCATCTGGGACCAAAACGATATGTTTAAAAAATAAACTGACATATTGCCAGAATCCTAACCAGCCTCTTTAATATGTGGATATGCATCATATGATGTTTTGATGCTGTACGTCAGCCGAAAGGGAACTTGGTTTGTGTTTTTTCTAAACTGGGGTACACCAAAACTTTGAGACCACAGGGCTGCAATGTGCATCCCCAAATAGAAACCAGGTCACAAATGGAGATAGGTCCATATCAGGAGAGAAAAAAATATCAAAATGACTATCCACATCAATCCCCAATCCCAGGTGGGGGAGGGGGTTGAAGAACTAGGCCTTACAACACCAAACATTGTCAAATGTAGTTTTCTGGAACGAGCCGCTTCAAACTACGAGCGCACTTTTCAGTGACTTGGCAGACAGAAACGTGCTGGCTCAGCTCAGGAGGAGAGAAACTGGGAGGCAGATCTAACCAGGGCACATTGTCACACCCACTTTCTCTCTGTCTGCACTCACAGATTTTGGAGATTGAGCCTTTAACAGATGGTAGTCTTACACAAAAAAAAAACACAACAACTACGATATCAAACGGCAGCCGTTTGACTCCATCCAAAACATTTAATGAGAACTCAGCCAGCCAAAGATTCTCCAGCCTTCTGTAAGTGCCTGTGCTCTGGCCTGTCCCTCCTCTACAACGGATTTCTCCATCAGATGTGGTTATGGCGGGGGATTGTGGGAGTGTGGCGGGAGGATCATTAGAGAAGCAGTGTGCCAGAAGACTAAAATAAGAAAACCAGTTCCCCCGAGCGAGAGAGATCCAAGAACCCCTAATACCACTACGACAAAACAGGTTTTCAATCTCAATAGAATGATTCCGCCCTCTGGCCTCCCAGTTTAAAGGCACAACAAATGAATTCATCAGTATCTATTTCCACATGTATGGAGTAGACAGCTTCTTAGCGAAAAGGAGCCTGAATATCTGAATGGTGAGCAGCAGAGCGATGCGTCAGGCACCAGGTTCCTGCTAGCACTCTGCTGGGACGCAACCAGACCCCGTTTCCACTGACGACTAATGGTACGGGAAGAAAAAACTAAATGTGTACACCATAGTACCGCGATATGTTGTCCCATTTTATTTGCTGGGATCATACAAAATTGCATTTCTTCTAAAATCCTGTTGGTGGCATACCAAAAAAAAGAAGAGGTGAGAGAGCGGAGGTTGCACTGGCTAGTTTGTGTTGTTGGAGTTATGGCAGACGAGGAGAGAGAGAAAGTAGTCAAACATCAGAAGAGTCGAAGAAGAGAAAGTCAGCTTTCAAATCAAAGGTTTGGGCCCAGTTTGGAAGGAGCTAAAAGCCTTGACAAAGATAATGCAATTTCCAAGAAATGAGCCAGAGAACAAAAGTCCTTACAGATTAAGAAAGCAACAGACTTAGGTTATTGCTTTGGATCACTATGAGTTAGCAGGTAGCTTCAACAGAATTCAAAGTAGGTCGACACAACAAACTGGAACATGCATCTCTTATGCTAGCACACACAGCTAATCAACACATAAAAGCTGCTACCACATCTCAAAATTAACCAACTATGGATTCCATTTATCAAATAAAGCCATCTGCTAACTCCCAGTGAGCCAAAACAATAACCTAAGTCTATCGCTGTCTTCATCTATGAGGAGCTTTGTCGGTACAAGGTGGTGGAGAATGAGGGGTTTGTGTTTAAAGGAATAGTTCACCCAAAAGTGAATCAGTATCTATTCTGCTTTACACTCCTGGGAAGAGCTGTACATCTCAAACAGAAAGAGCTCTGCCCAACAACGCTCATTTGTATGAGATTTAATGTTGATGATAAATATTCAGCACTACTCAAACAAATAAAATTAAAGAATTAACTAACTCTGTCTGATAATATGTTATGTTATATAGAATTGCAACACATTCCATGGAATCGAATCCCTCTTTGAGAACCGGTTCCTCTTATCGATGCCTGGCTCAGCGAATCCAAACGCATGACGTAATTGGAGAGAAAAGGAGCAGAATGTGTGAAAGAAAGAAGCGCTCCAAGGCTTGGCTGCATTTCACACAAAAACACGAGGAAACGGCTTCATGTAAAAAAGACCAGACTAAGAGCGATGTTCATGATCATCACGGAATCACGGATTTGTTGACACGCGAGGTAGTTTTAATTCATTCAAAGCTTGCCGGAAGTAGTAAGAGGCGTAGAACTAATTGTTTTTACAGACTTTAGATCGAGCGAACGGTTTATTTTCTGCATATTTTCGATCTGGGACGTGAGGAATACATTTACAGACGAATTTCTCTCGTCTTTCGCCGCCATTTTGGTATGTTGCAGTCAGCGCTGGTGATGCATTCAGGTACCGTTGGAAACTTCAGAATCTGACGAACAAGCCCGTTTTTTCCGCTTCTGGATTGGGCAAATGGTTTGTAAATACCAAGCATCTTAGCATCTGATAATCGATAAGAGAATCGATAAGGAATCGGATCGATAAGAGGGAATCGATAAGGCATCAACATCGATAATTTCTTATCGATTAACATCCCTAATGGACGACGTGGAGCCGTGAACTGGCCTCCACGAAGTCGAGGCCGGTTGCCTCCACGTAGTTCCCTCCTGTTATGTTGTGGGTCAAATTGACCCATTTTAAAATTTAAAAAAAAATAGTTACAAGTATTTTTTTGGTATGAAACTTAATCTATGTGTCTTAATATGTGTAATCAACATATATAATGAAAATGGTTCATTTCACATATTTGCAAGCCCCCCCCTGCATGTTTACATTACATAGATACTGTTCGGATCAATTTGACCCGGCAGTCAAAGTGGAGGCTAAAAGGGGTCAGAAGTGACCCCTTTGCAACTGTGAGACATATTTCACCCCAATCACACACACCCTCTCCCTATTCTCTTGACCTCTTCTGTAAAGTACGAGAATGCAGGTGTTGTTATGACTTTTGACGGGAACCTTTTCTGTTCCCATTGGCAAACTCCACCCACATTGAGTGGACACTCAGCAGGGGAGGGGCTAACACACACACACACACACACACACACACACACACACACCCTCTCCCTATTCTCTTGACCTCTTCTGTAAAGTACGAGAATGCAGGTGTTGTTATGACTTTTGACGGGAACCTTTTCTGTTCCCATTGGCAAACTCCAGGTCTTCAACTACATACAGTCATTATAGTTTAACACACAACATCTAATTCTATATTTAACAAAATATTCATTTATAAGTCATGTGTAAATGGCATAACCTTGTTATTGTCATTATGTTTTGCAAGATATACATAATCTATA